>CAUYPK010053770.1:0-12057 GCA_963574355.1 Loris lydekkerianus | reverse complement strand
GCACGGTTCTCTGTGCCTGGCACCCAGTGACTTTGGCACAGAGAACCCAAGGCTCTAGCAGTCTCTGGCCAGGAGAAGGGCTCTACGCAGAGGGAGGGAGGGCTCCAGAGGGCACGCAGCTACCAGAGTCCCTGGTCAGATGGATGAGCTAGTGTGGAGGGTGGGAGGACACAGGAGGGGGGACGCAGGGTTGCGTGGCTCCCACAGTTCCTGGTCAGGGAATGTGGAGCCCTGGTGGGTGCAAGTCACCGGTCAGGGGTCACTGCACACCTCTTATGGATGTCTGGGTGATGCCAAGCCCAGGAGTTTGAGGTTGCTATGAGCTGTGACGTCAGGGCACTCTACCCAAGGCAACAGCCCAAGGCTCCAGTGTGCCAAAACCGTCTCACTCTGCTCCTAAGGATTAGGGCTGTAAGTCAGTTCAGTCCCTGCCTTTAAGCTGCTCAGTCACTAGGTTACTTTGTCCCGCCTGTTCCTTGCTCTGGGACCCTTAGGGCGTAGCTTGCCGAGCAGTTTTTTCACATACTGGCTTTCACTGAGCCCAGCTCAGTGGCTCATTTGGGGCCCCTGACAATGCCCAAAGTTCTCCACACTTTTGCTCAAGCTCTCCCCCAGGCAGCTCAACTGAGCGCCAAGTCCAAGAACACCAAAAAAGTTCACAGGTAAGGCCTTTCCAGTTTGCAGTCTCACTGCTGCTTGTACTCACGGTTACCGGCGTGATTAGGTTGATCAAACACATGCAGCCACTTGCCAGTTTTCCACTGTTTTTGTCCTCCTCCTGGGGTCCAGAAGTCCCTCGCTGGCTCCCTGTATCCTCAAAGGGATGATCATAAGCAGATCCCACGGGCCAGAGATGTCTGGAGTCTTGTCTCCCCAGACTCCCCGTGCCCAGTTGCAGGGAAGCTGTTACTCAGCCGCCATCTTTAATCCCCACTGAACTTTTTCAACATAAATCTCCTCTCACACAATGGATTGTCTTGAGTTGGAGATGCTTTGCCTTCCCAAGGAGATTTATGATTTTGGAGTTACTCCAGCTCCATAGGAAATGAGAAAATAAATATCTATTCTCTATCCTATAAAACATCAGGGGAATTTGACCGACATTGAAGTAGTAAGTAGGGACAAAAACACTGCCCACCAATCCTTTCCTTCTTCCCAGTTGCCTGTTCTACAGCGATCAGCACATCTCATCCCTGTCAGGGGGCCCGTGGCACCTGACAGGTCTTCCAGAAGGAAATAGTTGTGAGCCTCAAAATGGATGCAGAACCAGGTGCCATGGCCCCAGCTGGAAGGTTCACTGGAGTCCAGGAGTTCAAGACTGAAGGGAGTCAAAATGTATCACAAAATAGGTTTCATTCAGTGGTTGAATAATTATTGACTGACTGCTAAACACAAGGCACTTTTTTGTCTCTGCTCCTGCCCCACAGGGAACAGCAGCCCCGCCGTCCCTCAGTCGTGCTGCAAACACTGAACCTGCAGTTGTCAGAGGGGAGGAAGGCTTTCCTCTGGAGACTCGATTCCAACTGACAATTGAAAGACTGTCCAGCTCCTGCCCAGATTCCTCTGCCTGCGCTCCCTCCCTCTGATATGAAATCTTTCAAGGGTACAATTGGGAGCCTGAACCCCACATTACCTATTAATTAAACCAGGAAAGAGAACATCATCACCCTAAGTGAAGAGCAATTAATTATTGTTTTTTAATCTTGTTGCAGCCTTTAAACAATGTCATTCACTTGTCATGCCCTAACGTATCGTCCTCTCCTGGAAGTGTCAGAAAGCTCCTTACTAAGAAACGCTGGTGCTGTCATCTTGTGAGCGTGTGGCGTCCCCACCTCCGCTGCCACCAGCCATAGTCCACCTCTCCTGAGAGGCCTGGTCCAAAGCACACCGCAGACTCTAGAGGGGCAGGGAGATACTGGTGAAGGAGGAAGACCCCCTCACTGTGGCAGAGAAGTAGCCTCAGGTCCTCTGCCACCACAGGAGGTGCTGGTTAGATTTACTGGCCTGTCCCCAGGCCAGAGGTGCAGCACAGCTTACATGCACAGTGAGGCCAACATGTGCTTTGGGGTGCGGTTGGGAATGGATATGCTCACATGTGCAGCCCCTGAAGCACTGACTGTCTCTGTGAGAAAGAGGAGAATCCAGGTCTGGGAAGACTCATTAATCTCTATGGGCGGGCCCCTTCCTCCCTGTCTGAGCTGGACTGGATTCACAACAAGGTGGCCTCCTGGCACCAGCCATTCTAATCAAGGTGGGGACCAGAAAATGTTTTAATTGCTAGTAAAACAAATGGAACAAAGCTTTAAAATACAATTTGCTACCTCCTTCCACTCTCAGTCCCACCCCACCCAAGTCTTTAATCTATGGGAAAGGATGTTAAGATCTTGGGTGTATCAACTGTCCAGAAGACAAAAAGGGAAATCCTGTGATGTGAAATATTCTGCAGCAACTGGAAAAGCAACTGGAGAGGTGATTAAATCAGCTGCAACTGTTTTTTCCTTTTCTTTTTTCTCCCCCCACCCTAACTCCCCTTCCCCCCATCCCCCCGAATTCCCCTAGTAAAAAAATAAAAGAGCTGATGGCTTTGGAGTGCATGTTTTTGTTGGAATTGGAAGAAGCTTTATCAAAAGGAGCCCTTCAGAAAGAACCCCCTTTTGCACCTGAAGTAGGACGAGGTCTTGGCCCCCATCACTTTCCATGTGGTCCCAAGTTGGAGTGGGAGGTGGATACTACTGATAAGCTCTTAGCAATTCTCCTGTTTGTGGACACCAAAGCTCCCCTGCTTGACAACTGATGAATAAGTTTTCTTTTGTGCGATAAGAATAGGTGACCTTTTCCCCCCCAAATTCCCATCCTATGACTGGGGAAGAGAGCCCAGGATCCCTTCTCTTGGCCTTCACACCGTGGGAAAGAGTACCTTAGAGTTAAATGCTTGATAAATGCCTTCCAACAGCTTTGAAAATCACTCAGCATGAACACTTGCCCCCTGAACAAATGTCCAAGTTGTATGAGGATGAGAATGCCTCTCGGGTCCTTGACCCAGATGCAGACATGGAGGTAATTCTTTTTGTAAATAGATTCATGCTGCTTGTCTCATTTCTGAAAACAGTTTCAAAAGAA
This sequence comes from Loris lydekkerianus, assembly GCA_963574355.1. Taxonomy (NCBI): domain Eukaryota; kingdom Metazoa; phylum Chordata; class Mammalia; order Primates; family Lorisidae; genus Loris; species Loris lydekkerianus. The sequence continues at coordinate 8,937 of CAUYPK010053770.1, read as the reverse complement.
TTATTTGGTGAAGTCAGTTTCCTAGGAGAATCCATCACGTTTCCCCAGAGATATTTCCAGGCTTACAAACCATTGGATAAACTTAAAGAACAAATTAGTCCTCATGGTAATCCACCCCCACATCATCTCCAGTTCACTGTCAGTGGACTGGAAGTCAAGCTTTCAAATCAGAGCCCTCCAACCAAGAGCCTGAGTGTATAACTCAAAAGAACAATCAACTAACCACGGTGTTTTTCAATTTCTCACATCAGGTATCTGCTGCCTTGTGAATGGGGTGCCCACTAGCAGAAGGGCGAGATTTGGGGTAAATGCATGGGGAGCAAGCCCTGAAAAGGAAGAGGGGCGGAAAGAACAGCAAAACTAGAAGGGGTGCAAGAGGTGAGTGTCAAGGATCTCCAAACCCTTCAAATAGCTATTTCTGCTCTGTCTTGATTTTATCCAACTCTCATCTTTTCTTTTTTTACATACCTGCTGCCCTAGAAACTGTGAGCTGTGTCTAGCCTCTAACCAAGCAACCTCTGGTAACTTTAAAATAAAGTCTGTTCCCCATCAGAATCAGAATGGAATTTAAAAAAAAAAAAAGAAAAAAACTTTTTTAGATTAGTTTTAGGTTCACAGCAAAATTAAGGGAAGGTAAAAAATGTTCTCAGATACCCCCTGCTACACATATACACAGCCTCCCCTCTTATTAACCTTTCCCACCAGAGTAGTACCTTTGTACAATTGATGAACCCACACCGATGTCTCATCATCACCCGGAGTCCATGTTAGGAGTCACTCTTGGTGGTGTACATTCTGCAGATTTGGACAAATGTATGGTGACATGCATCTACCATTATAGTATTATAGAGAGAATGTTCACTGAACAAAGCCTATTTTGTCTGGTTGGCATCCAATAAGCTGAATTAAGCATCATAGCATCACAGTTTAGTGGGGAAAGCACAGGTCCTTGGTTCAAGCAAGCCAGAATTCATATTTTGCCTCTACCACTTAACATCAGTGTGATTATGACAAGTTACTTCTGAGATTCTTTTTTGCCTCTGCAAAACTGGAATAATTGTACTGATATGGCTCAAATAGAAAAAAGATGGAAAAAAAAAATGAAATGACAAAGATAACACACTTAGTGTGCTCTTAATAAATAGCAGCTAGTTCTGTTCATCCTTGATGTGTACACAGCCACAACTGAGATCCCACCATTAACTGTTTCTGACATTTTGACTTGTCTTGGTTTTCTTATTTATAGCAAGTGCCAAACAATGCCGATAGTCAGCCCAGTTACCCTTAATAGTTACAGTGTTTAAGCACCAAACACCAAAACAATACTATGTCAAATTGTAAAGACAAGTATCTCACACAAAATGGGAAAAAAGAAAGGCTAGAAAGAAATGAGAAGTAAATTCACAAATTTGGTGTGCATTCTCTGAGAAAAAGGAGTTTTACATTAGCTTATATCATTTTAATATAGATGTATAACATTATAGAAGCACATTTTATTGAATTATAGAATTTTAGGATCATTAAGTCCACGTCTTTACCTGATATGTGAATACTATTTAAAATGCTTTTTACTTTTAATTTACTCTTTAGAGAAATTTTGTAAAATCCTTTTGAGCAATCACTGACATAAACGAAATGGTCACAACCCAAGAATAAGAGGGTTAGAAGTGGTATGGGGAGGTTAACTTAAGAGAATTCTTTTAATTCATAGGTACTAAGCTATAACTGGATTTATAACCCTATAATAAGTCTTCAAAAGAGATGAGTTAGAAAGAACTTACAAATCTCAATCTCGTGGTTGATTGAGGAAAGGAAGGAAAGGAAATTGGGAGGTGATCCCGTAACAAAAGACAAAGTTCAGCCAACTATCTGTCAGCTCAGTACTTCTCAGAGTGTGGTCCGCAGACCAAATACACCTAAATCCTCTAAGGATGGGGAGGGATGGTGGTGGATACCAAAAACAAAGACTCTTGGACTCTGTCCCAGAACTTCTGAACAGAATCTTTCAAGATGGTCCTAAAATTAGCATTTTTCACAAATATATACATTTTTAATCAATTCTGAATGTGAAACAAGTGAAAAGACAAAGCATTATATTCATCATTGACAAAAAGCAAAATAGATAATGTACTCATGGAGAGAAAGGAAACACAGAAAAGCCAGTCATCTCCTCCACGTACTGACATGTCACATGCATCATCCAGAAAGCACCCACGTGACTCATTCCCAGGTCAACTGCACCTAGGAGACTCTCACTCTGAATTCTATCCCACCCTTCTAAAATGATTCCCAAAGTTTAGTGGAATTTAAAATAGAGGGGTAGAAGCAAGGAATATTCATTTGCCTTAATACATTACTTTAACACTCAATGTCACATTTTTAAGACTTGAGGGTCTTTAAAGAAAGAAAAGCCTAGTGGAAAAGCAATATTGTGTTGTCGGGTGATATATCTTTCTAGAAAAAATAGTTAAGGTGCATTCAGCTACTTAAATTCTTCAGGAAAGATTTTCAAGAGATAATAATAGATAATTGCTTAACAAAAAATACTTCACTTAAATTTCCAGAAAGAAAAATCAGCAGCCTCTTCCACTTCATTGAAAGATGTGGAAAGTGTGGCTCAGATTTTCTTACCAAAAGGTGAGTTCCTCCTATTTTATTCTAAGAAAAGCTCCCAAGAAGCTAACTCTAAAACTTTGTCACGAGTTAAAATATATTTAAATAAAAGGAGTAAATACATGATAGAGAGAAATCCAAATTCAGACCATCCATAAAGTAATTTCATCTTGATCATTAGATCAAGTTTGTAATTTCATCTTGATCATTAGATCATGTAATCTTATACTCATCAATGGTCTCTTTTCACTTTTCTTATTCCTACACCTTCATATAAAGTCTGAACCATGTATTACCTACCTAAATCCAGACTGAGGGGATCATTCATTTAAACTAATGAGATGAAAGTTGAAATATAGAAAGTATTACAGAATTCTAAGAAACTGGAAAGAATATTGGCCTGGAATAATAAAGAAAGATGTCATGAAAATTATATTTTAAAAGTATGGATTTCCATAAATAGAGATAATCAAAAAAGGATATTACAAAGAGAGAGAATGTGAGTGAAAACATAAAGGTAAGAATGAAGAACATAATTAGAAACAGACAGGTCTGTCCCCTCTCCCAGCACATATTTTATCATTTCCCTTATCTGTTTGGCAACTTCAGTACCTCTCCAACCTTTTTTTATATTCAATTCTCTTTACTGTTATTCTAATAATTCCCTCAGTACTTTTCTCACCTATTGTGACAATCTTCAAAATGGGCTTTTCCACCCATTTGTGTAAGTTAATAGTTTAAAAACAGAATTAGATCCCCCAGTGCTTGCTGAAATAAATCCCTAAATCATCACTCTATTAGTGTCCCAATCTGCCATTCTAGTTTGGAGCTTCATAATTTCCCTCAATGCGAATAACACAGAGATCACAGAATAAGCAAAGAAGTCAGGTAACAAAAAGACTGAGAATCAATTAAAAAGCCGTAAACACTTGAAGTATGTATGGTTCATGAAGATTTTTCAGTGGCATGAGGAAATAAATGCTCATGAGTTTGAAGAAGAATGAAGGCCACATATCATGCACGAGCCTGATTTTGTAAACTAAAAAGGGTGCTAAAAAAAAAGTATACACATTTTAAGTAAGGAAAAAAACTGTATTAAAATTCCATCACGCTGTTGTCTTGTATATTGTATCTTGTGTCTCTCATAATTTCAGAAGTCAAATATGACTTGAGTATGACAATTTTAATACAGTTTTTTCCTTTCTTAAAATATGCATACTCTTTGGCACATACAGAGAGAAAATATTCAAGGGGAGGTAAACTAAATGTTATCATTATCTTTGGAAAGCAGGATCATGAGTCTTTTTTCTGTGTTTTCTAAATTTCATATAATAAGTTTTAGTACTTTTCTAATTTAGTAGAAGAAACTTACTTAAATAAAAGTATGTCCTAAAAAAAGGGCTTCAATGACCTTTGAGAGCCCAGTGTCAATAGAGTGGTAGAGTGAATCAAAGTAGCTAGTGTGGAAAATTCTTTTGGAAATCAGACAATAAAAGGATATGAACAACAGGACAGTATTCTAGGGTGTTAGGAGCGAGCAGGGATGGCTTATGACGGTGGTAATGGTAGACGCTGGTGGCGGTGTTAACTGTGATAGTTGGGATCAGGAGAGGGGAAACTGAATCCCGTGATCCCCTCTTCAAAATCATGAGAAAGAGAGGTGCTCACTCACAACCAGTGAAAAAGTCAAAGGCCTTTACCAAGCCAAAAATCTGCACAGAAATCTTGAAAACATTTATAAGAACCACAACTTTGAGTAGAAAGTTTATTTCAGCATATTTTTGGAAAGGAAAGGGCAATATTAATTCAATATAAACTTATTTATGCATTTGTTTATTCCCCAACGTGTCACAGAAAAAAACTAAGGGAGCCACAAAGTACTATATGCTGAATAAAAGCCACCACACTCTAGAATGCGAGCTCAACTCCCTCAGCCACCAGTCCTATAAGACCCAAGCAAATGGGTCGTAAACAAAGAGCTCAAAGCACCAAGCTCTTAAACAGAAGGAAATAAAACTACGAAGGCCACGATGAGAAGGGGCAGGTCCCCCAGGTGTACCTCAGTGCTGAACTTTGTTCCCACCACATCAAAAGCCAGGGCACAGCCCCTAATTCCAATTGCTGAAACATTTTAACAGCTGGGAATTAGAATAAGCTGTCAGCCAGCTGAAAAAGATTTTTTAATTCAAAATAAATCAGGCTAACAACCTGCAGATGTTTGGAAAGAAAATGTTTGGGTGACTCATTTTTAAAACCCAATTCCCTAACTTTGCCATTTCAGGGTTTCTGAATGGCTGCTACCTGCCCTTGGCTTCTGACTATAAGACAAATGGTTACTCTGGCCTTCTCAGGCTTGACATTGGTCTAACATATTGGTGAGAAATCACAGTGAACTAAACTAGAACTGGGGACCAAGAGCAGAGAGTTAGGTGGATTATTAAACTTGTTATGGAGTCTCCAGTTTTCCAGGGACCACATTCTACCTAGTAGCAAATGGAGCTGCTCAGTCTGCCCCTCAGTCTTTGTACTCAGATATGCATTAACCTGTTTACTGAAATCTTAGACTATATTGAAATAAATTCAGTAAAGGGTTGAACAATCAAATAGAAACAAAGGGAGAAGAGAAGAGGGAAAGAGACTGCAGGAAGAATCAGCAATGGAGCAGATTCCAGATTAGTGGCCAAAGACAAATCAGCTGCTCAGAGCCTAGGCCAAGGACAACCCTAGGAGATGAATGCGTTAGTGGACTGTCAGTGCAGCAGGAAAGGGTGAGCTGCCGCCTCTCCACCTGAGAACCATCCAGGTCCATTAGGACTTGCATTCGTTCATACGGTGAATGTAAACCAGACCTTAATAATACAAGCAGTGCTAAATGCAGTTCTGGAATCTGGGAGCTGTCAGTCGATCAAAGTGACGCTGGTGGGGCTTCAGCCCTCTCACCATTCATACTCAGTAGCTGTCTCTGCCTCCCCTGAAAGGCCTTCCCTTTCTCTTTACCTCCCACTGGCCTCCAGTTGCTGATGCTGGGAAGCCATTCCACGGCCTGTGTTTCTGTTTCTTTTGTGCCTCTGTGGGCTTTTGCAGGTTCCCCTCTGGGGGCGTCACACATACCTAAAGGACAACAGTGGCCTGCCTATGAGTCTCTCTTCACCTCTCACCCTCAAAAGCAAGAGCTGTGTCTTACCATCGTTGTATCCTCAGCACCCATCATAGGACCTAACACAGAAAGCAATCAGTCCCTATTAACCAAATTATTCAATTAAGTTCAATAAGGAGAAAATCATTATATGTAAAGGGAGTAAACTCAAAAGTCTCAAAAATGTTTTTTAGACATGAAGTCTATTTCTCAAAATTCCTTTTCTCAAACCAAAATGACCTCCAAGACCAGAGGCTGAAACAATAATAAAACATCTCTGACCAGAGCTTCATTGATCAAACTAAGAAAGAGAAGAAATGTTCCCCAGAAATAGTACAGTTGACACTTCAACAATATAAAGAGTTAGGGGCAGGCAGAGAGGTGCATATAGCTTTCACTCCCCCAAAGCTTAACTACCATAGCCTACTGTGGACCAGAAGCCTTGTTAATAACAGTAGATCAACTCATATTTATATTTCTCAGAAAGTACAAGGTTTCCACGCCTGCCGGGGTAGCTGCAGCAACAGCTTCACAAATTTCCTTTTCTGTTTTTACAGAAGTCCTTATACTGGATTTATTTATCTTGAAACAGCAGGTGACCAAAGCTGCAGACCTCAATCATCAGTACATGGCAAGCAATTCAACTTTTTCTTATAATGTCATGAGTTTTCTCTGCTTCTTGGGGGCACTTCCACCATCACTAGTAGCACTTTGTATGGGCCCCCTGGTGTTACTTGGTCTTTCACAAAACATGATGAAAAATATGCAAGAACCTCATGAGATCACTTCATACTACAAAACACAATTTACGAGAGAGACAAACTGCTCAAGTGAAGATGGCCAGGGTCTCATGGTACTGGAACACACTGCAGTTAATTTTATGCAGTTATGATTGTGCATCTTTCCATTTGTTTACATTTCTCTTGAACATAAATGGTGTCATGTTTGTTTCTGTGCGTAAGTTTTGATGTGTTTCAACTTTTTATAATAAATTTGTATAGATTTTATGGTAGTAAACGATAAAAGAGATTGTATCTACATATATTTTATAAATTCATGTCATACCTTTTTCTTAAAAGTTTCAATATATCTAAAGCTACAAGGTTCATCTGGGAGTTTTTTTCTAATTGTTCAAACAATTAGAAAAATTGTTCAATATGTTTATTGGAACAAAATTTTTCAATATGTTTATTGGAAAAAAATCACTTAAAAAAATCACCTATAAGTAGATCCACAATGTTTAAACCCATGTAGTCCCAGAGTCAACTTCACATTTATTTCCACCTTACCTCCAGAAAGCCTCCTCATGTCTTACTAATATATAGCAAAAAAAAAAAAAAAAATTAAAGAATCTTCCAGAATCCCTTTGACCCAGAAAAAAAAAATTAAAGAATCTTCCAGAATCCCTTTGACCAAGAATTCAACACTAACAAAACGCAGGAGGCCATAAATATTTAGTAATATGAGAAGAAAAGGCCAAGCAGGAATGATGTGTTCAATATTGATCCAATTTGCTTTTCTCACCACATACATCTGCTGGGGAAAGGGATTAAGAAGCCCCACTCTGCCATCTGATATCCAGCTAAGGACTGTCTCAGCAGAAGTAAGTGATTCTGCTTACTTATCCTTGATAAATGAAAATAAATTGACTACCACATTGCATTCTTCTCCAGCAAGAATCAATGGCCAAAAGGACATATAATTAGTTTGATTCTCTCCCACATCACAGAAAATAGACTTCCACTATTTGAATCATGTCTAATCTAAATTGTCAAGATCAAGTACTTTTGTACTTGGTTCCCTTATTTACTAGTTTTCCCACCCTAAGTCATATTATTTAGTCAACCAACATCTCTTAAACTCTCACTGTGTGCTGGGTACCATGCCAGTGCAATGGAGAGGTGGGTATACATGACCTCTGTTCTTCATAGAGCTTAATCTGGTTCTCCCCACTTACACCCTGTATTGATAAATTTGGGCTCCCAACGTAAAGAGTACTAATTAGGAATAAACAAGGTAACATATTTCAGGTGTCAAACATAATACCTGGTAAATAATATGGACTCGTTAAACAATAGATATTATTATTATAACTAATCAAAACAGATAATGTCTAACTTCTATGAACTGTTCAGTGCAATACAGTTGACATTGTTATCATTTCTATTACAGAGAATTTTTAGGACTAATTGTTAAAATGAAGCTAACATGTGTGTATTTCTAATAATTAAAAATGAAGAGTTTTATACACATATGAATTTTAACTGTGGCCATTCTGACAACCTGTGCACATGTTAGACCCTAAAAAATGTTTTTAGATAAGCTCATCTCCCACCACTCTCCACACTGCATCAGGTGGCTCGTAATTGCCTGATGTGACAAGCTCGTCCGACCTGGGTTCCAGCAGGGTACATGCACATCTATGTTTGGGGGCACCATGTTATATCTGTCAGTCTCTTCACCCAGAAATCAAGTTACTGAGGACATGAGTCCATTCCACCTTTGATTTCTATCCTTGCTAGATTTTTGTTCAATTCCTGAGATGTCATAAAGGTTTGGTCCATAAGTGTTCATTATTTTAAATGTAATGATTAAGTGATGAACAAGAGAGAAAAAAACAGAATATATTACCTCTGTTCTAATCATCTTTGTATGTGTAAAGTAAATCATATTAGAAGCATAGCTCCTTACATTTTCTATTTATCCAGAATTCAACATTCACTCAACAAACATGCAATTAACTATTGTGTGCATATACCCTGCACACTGATGTGTTTTCAAATTTTAGAGGCTACCAAAAACTTTGGAGATCATATTATTCAAAACTGTCATTAAGTGATGAAAGTTAATCAAAAACAATGACAATAAACACATACAGTAGACCTCCATAGTTGACCACCTCCCTACACTGACCTTCTTTTTTTTTTTTTTTTGGCTAGGTCCAAAGCTAATGTGTTTATTTTTTTCTTTTCTTTTTCTTTTTTTTTTTTTATTTATTTTATTTTTTTATTATAGATAAAAATATGCACCATAGATGTGGCCCCACCCATCACCCTCCCTCCACCCAAACCTCCCCCCTCCCTTCCCCTTCCTTGGTCCTTTCCTCATAGTCTTGTGGTATAGTTGGGTTATAGTCTTCATGTGAAAGCTATAGTTTAGCTTCATAGTAGGGCTGAGTACATTGGATA
>CAUYPK010053769.1:0-26185 GCA_963574355.1 Loris lydekkerianus | reverse complement strand
AATAAGGTGGTAGTCCACATTGGATGTTGGAATAGAAAAAGGACAGTGGAAAAACTGGTAAACTCCAAACAAACACTGAAGTTTAGTTAATAGTGATGTACCAAACTTAGTAAATGTAGAATGTAAATGTCTTAACACAATAACTAAGAAAATGCCAGGAAGGCTATGTTAACCAGTGTGATGAAAATGTGTCAAATGGTCTATAAAACCAGTGTATAGTGCCCCAGGATCACATTAATGTACACAGGTATGATTTAATAATAAAAAAAAAATAGTAATGTACCAATGTGAGCCCTGGCCAAAAATTGCAAAAAAAAAAAAAGAAAAGAAAAGAAGGCAAAAATCCAGGTGGTGCCTGTGGCTCAAAGGGGTAGGGTGCCGGCCCCATATGCCAGAGGTGGTGAGTTCAAACCCAGTCCTGGCCAAAAACTGCAAAAATAAAATTAAAATAAAAATAAAAAGAAGGCAAAAATCCTAAGTAAAATTTTAGCAACCTGAATATGGATATCTCCAGATACCTATCTACAGCAATACACATATCTATGTCTATTCTTACATGTGTATCTATGTCTATCCATCTCTCTTTATATACATGGCAGGGATACAGGACAAGTTTAAAATTAGGAAATCCAGGCTCGGCGCCTATAGCTCAAGCAGCTAAGGCGCCAGCCACACACCAGAGCTGGTGGGTTCAAATCCAGCCCAGGCCTATCAAAAAACAATGGCAGCTGCGACCAAAAAATAGCCGGGCATTGTAGCAGGCGCCTGTAGTCCCAGCTACTTGGGAGACTGAGGCAAGAGAATTGCTTGAGTCCAGGAGCTGGAGGTTGCCCTGAACTGTGATGCCACAGCACTCCACCCAGGGTGAAAGCTTGAGGCTCTGTCTCTAAAAAAAATAATAAAAAATAAAATAAAATTAGGAAATCCAAAGTAATTTACCAAATTAACAGAGTAAAGAACAATCAAACAACCATCTCAACAGATGCAAAAAGTGGCCGGGTGCGATGGCTCAGGCTTGTAATCCAAGTATGCTGGGAGGCCGAGGCAGGTGGATTACCTGCGCTCACAGGTTTGAGACCAGCCTAACCAGGAGAGACCCCATATCTAAAGCCAGGTGGGGTCAGTACCTGTAGTTCAGTGGTTATGGCGCCGGTCACATGCACTGGTGCTGGTGGGTTCAAACCTGGCCCAGGCCTGCTAAACAATGACAACAACAACAACAAAACAGTTGGGCTTTGTGGTAGGCACCTGTAGTCCCAGCTACTTGGGAGGCTGAGGCAAGAAGATCTCTTAAGCCCAAGAGTTTGAGGTGGCTGTGAGCTGTAATGCCACAGTACTCTACCAAGGGCAACATAATAAGATTCTCTCTTAAATAAAAAAAAAAAAAGAATAAATAAATAAAAGTAAATATAGCTTGGTGTTGTGGTGGCACCTGTAGTCCCAGCTACTTAGGAGGCTGAGGCAAGACAATCGTTTGAGCCCAAGTGTTTGAGGTTGCTGTGAGCTATGATGCCACTGCACTCTACTGAAGGCAACAAAATGTGTCTCAAAAAGAAAAAAATAGATGCAAATAGAAAAAGCCCTTAATAGGCTCAGTGCCATGGGTGGCACATGTGGCTCAGCGGAGTAGGGTGCTGGCCCCATATACCCGAGGTGGCGGGTTCAAACCCAGCCCCAGCTAAAAAGTGCAAAAAAAGTGCCTATAGTTCAAGCGGCTAGGGTGCCAGCCACATACACCTGAGCTGGTGGGTTTGAATCCAGCCCAGACCTGCTAAACAACAATGACAACTACAGCCAAAAAATAGCCAGGTGTTGTGGCGGGCGCCTGTAGTCCCAGCTACTTGGGAGGCTGAGGCAAAAGGATCACTTGAACTTAAGAGTTTGAGGTTGCAGTGAGCTAATATGCCAGGCTACTCTACCAAGGGTGACAAAGTGAGACTCTGTCTCCAAAAAAAAAAAAAAAAGAAGAAGAAGAAGAGGAGGAGGAGGAGGAAGAGGAAGAGGAAGGAAGAAGGAAGAAGAAAAAGAAAAATAGCCAGGCAATTGTGGCAGGTACCTGTTGTCCCACCTACTCAGGAGGTTGAGGCAAGAGGATCCCTTGAGCACAGGAGTTTGAGGTTGCTGTGAGCTATGAAGACGCCACTGCACTCACTCTACTGAGGAGGACAGAGCAAGACTGTCACGAGGGGGAGAAGGGAGGGGAGGGGAGGGGAGGAGAGAGGAGAGGAGAGGAAGAAAAGGAAGCACCCATAGCTCATTGGGTAGGACGCTGGCCTCAAACACCAAGGCTGAACAACAATGACAACTGCAACAACAACAAAAATAGCCGGGCGTTGTGGTGGGTGCCTGTAGTCCCAGCTACTCGGGAGGCTGAGGCAAGAGAATCGCCTAAGCCCAAGAGTTTGAGGTTGCTGTGAGCTGTGCTGCCAGGGCACTCTACCGAGGGCGACACAGTGGGACTGTTTCAAAAAAAAAAGAAGAAGAAAAGAGAGCCTCATGATCCCTCTAGCTAACTTAAAAAACAGTATTTTACCAACTCCATTTTACTGTGTCCTCCTTTCCTATCCTTTGCCTACTAGTCCACAGCAAAGTCCTATCGTGAATGTTGCAATTATAAACTCTTTGGGTTTTACAAAATAATAGTTTGATCTATTATATTATTTTTCTGTGCTTTTCCATGTGCTTCGGATGCTTCAAAATTTAAAAAATAAAATAAAGGCTTGACGCTTATAGCTCAGTGGCCAGGGTACCTGTAGCTCAGCGGCCAGGGTGCCTGGAGCTGGAGGGTTGGAATCCACTGGGCCTGCCAAACAACAATGACAACTACAACCAAAAATTAGCCAGGTGCCGATAGTCCCAGCTACTCAGGAGGCTGAGGCAAGAGAATCACTTAAGCCCAAGAGTTTGAGGTTGCTGTGAACTATGATGCCACAGCACTCTATTGAGGGTGACATAGTGAGACTCTGTCCCCTAAAAGAAAATAAAAAATAAAATAAAACAAAATGTGTCTATTTATACGTGTACTGTGTATCTCTAAAAAAAAGTATGGTTATCAAAAGGAAAGTGCTGGGTTGGGCTCAGGGGCCCATGCCTGTACTTCTAGCACTCTGGGAGGCTGAAGCGGGTGGATTGCCTGAGCTCATAGGTTCAAGACCAATTTGAGCAAGTGTGAGACCCATCTCTAAAAAATAGCTAGGCATTGTGGTAGATGCTTGTAGTTCCAGCTACTTGGGAGGCTCAGACGAGAGGATTGCTTGAGCCCAAGAGTCTGAGGTTGCTGTGAGCTGTGACGCCATGACACAAGAGTGCTTTGACCAGGAAGTGTTTTGGCTTCCTAATGTGTACTGATCTTACTGTTCATCTGTCCATATTTCCTAAGCACCTCCCTGGTACTGGGCACTGTGCCAGGCACTGGGGTAGCTGGGACACAGTCGCAGTCAATGGTGAGCAGTATTATGATCAAATCAATTATTACCATTGGTTCCTAATAAATAACACTCAAAGTTTTCAGCTACTGAAATAAAGGGTCAGTTTCTCTTTAGCCTGCTGTTGGCTTCATTGTGCCAACAGCTCATTAGAGTCTGTATTTAGTCTGTTCCACGCAGTTGCTGGGGCCAGCAGCCTGGAGCTTCAACATGTCATCACAGGAGAGACCCTGGAGTGTGGGACAGGCCCTTAGTGGAGCAGCACAGGCATCAGAGGGTGTGCAGGGTGCAGGGAGGTCTGCAGGTTTCAGGGATCCCTGGAGTCCTGGGGGTGGGTGTGATTGTTTCTGAAGGAGACACACAGTCTCCCTGGCCTCTGCCCAAGACTGGCTTTGGCCCTTTTCCCTCCATACTTACGCCTTTCTGCGTCACCTTCAGCCACACAATTAAACACTTGTAACAAAAAAATAAACGAGACTTCAAACTTGGGTAGCATTTAAGTTTGCTGTTGCTAAGAATCTGTTCTTGAAGTGAAAGGAATTTTCGGGGGGCCAGGATTGGGGTGGTGGGTGTAGGGGGTGGTTGGCTTCATTATACTAGAACAAAAGAATGATCCAGTATTCTGAAAATTCAGGAAGCCCTTGCTGCCTTGGCCAAGCATGCTAAGTGGTTCAGGGATGTGCTGACTCTCAGAGGCTGGAGGTGTCAGCTCGGGTTTGGTGGGAACCTCATGAGATGCTATGGTAGCCTTCTGGCTTCCTGGTACTGAGAGCAAGGCTGCTCCAGGCCCTGAGTTGAGTATGTCTTGAGGTCAGGGGCTGCCTCCCTGAGTCTGCCACCTACTGCACGCAGCCAGTGCCCTGCCATGGGAATCTCCCTTAGTTTCACTGGGAAGATGCAGACTTGGAAACTCTGGTAGGTTCTGATGCCAGCCCATGTCCAAGCTTCTCTCCTGGAATCCTGTCATTGAAACTGGGCCTTGGCTCTGTGGCTGGGGGGCCTGGGAGCCTGACGCTGCTAGTGGGGAGGGAAGCTGTAAAAGTGCCCAGTGTGCTGCTTCTGCCCAGGTGGTCTTTCCCCACCGCCCAAGCGTGGAGCTCTGCAGCGCCCTGTCAGTGTTGCTGCCTCTCAGGCTGGCAAATCCTGCTTGGAGGGAAGGCCTGTAATTTGTGACTCATGGCCTGTCGCTGGCCGCCACGGGTTGGCAAGCTGCACACCAGGCATGCTGAGTCACTTGGGCTTGCCTGCTCTGCTGGAGTGCAGAGGGCACAGCCTCTTCACAGGCACTGGGGAGAAGTAGTAATGCCCACCATTGACTGTGTTCAGCTCCTGGGGAGAGGGCAGGGTGGGGCCCAGAGCCTGAGGCTGCAGATCTCTGAAGAGAGGCTGGGGGGGGGGGGGGGGGACGGACTTGGAAGCCAGGCCGTGCTGCTATGTTAGATTTGGAAAACTTCTGCTTCAGGAAGGTCCTGCCTGCTCGGGTGCCCTCAGTCCCTGAAATTGACAGCCTTCTTTCTTTGCTGTGTCCTCCTCTCCCCAACTTGATTGGAATGTACCTTGCCTTTGTACTTGGAATCAAGGCTGGCACGGTGGGTGGTCTGCCCAAGGCCCCAGCCAGCCAAGGGGACAGCCAGACTGCTGACCTGGGTCTTCAAGTCACTGACTCACTTCACTCACTTAGCGTTTAATATTATTATTATTATTATTTGCTTACAAGGACAAAAGTTAAAATAGTGAGGAAACTTTTTAATTTTTTTCCTGCCCATTGGACTGGCAACAAATTTAAAGGACTAATAATACCCGATTTAGAAGAGACTTTAGGAAAATGGGTACTGTCATATGCAAATGACAGGGGGCAAGGGGACCCAGCTTGTTTCTGAAGATTCATATGGCAGTATCTGCTAAAATTTAAAAGGCACCTACTCTTTGACCCAGCAGTACACTTCTGAGTACACTTCATATAGAAAAATATGAAGTATACTTACATAATGATACAGAAATATTTTACAGCTCCAAGTATCCCTGCAGCTGTACATAACCCAAAAAGTTATGCTTAAGAACATTCACTGCAGCTTCGTTTGCAATTATAATACAAAAAGATGTCTCAGCCCTGTAGCACAGTGGTTACAGCACTGGCCACGTACACCAAGGCTGGCAGGTTCGAACCTGGCCTGGGCCGGCTAAACAATGACAATTGCAACAAAAAATAGCTGGGTGTTGTGGTGGGCACCTATAGTTCCAGCTCCTTGGGAGGCTGAGGCAAGAGAATCACTTAAGCCCAAGAGTTTGAGGTTGCTGTGACAGTGCCATGATACTCCATGGAGCGTAACGTAGTGAGACTCTGTCTCAAAAAAAAAAGGTAAGAGCTTTGGGGGCTCTGAGGCTCATGCCTATAATCCCAACATTCTGAGAGGTGGGAACCTATACTCCCAGCTACTTGGGATGCTGAGGCCAGAGAATTGCTTGAGCCCAGGAGTCTGAGGTTGCTGTGAGCTGCGACACCACAGTGCTCTACTGGGGGTAACAAAGTGAGAATCTGCCTCAAAAAAAAAATAAAAAGGCAGCGCTTATGCTCAGTGGGTAAGGCACCGGCCACATACACCTAGGTTGGTGGGTTTGAATCCAGCCAGGGCCAGCTACTAAGGGCGACAAAGTGAGACTCTGTCACTTGGAAGAAAAAAAAAAAAAAGGAAAAACCAGGCTCGGTGCCCAAAGCTCAGTGAGCAGGTTTCTGGCCACATAAACCAAGACAGGCAGGTTCGAGCCTGACCTGGGCTTGTTAAAAAACAATGACAACTGCAACCAAAAACAGCCAGGTGTTGTGGCGGGCACCCGTAGTTCCAGCTACTTGGGAGGCTGAGGCAAGAGAATTGCTAAAGCCCAAAAGTTTGAGGTTGCTGTGAGCTGTGATGTCAAAGCACTCTACTCAGGATGACAGAATGAGACTCGGTCTCAAAAAAAAAAAAAAAAAAAAAAAAAAAAATATATATATATATATATATATATGCAACGCCTGTGGCTCAGTGGGTAGGGCGCCAGCCCCATATGCTGAGGGTAGTGGGTTCAAAGCCAGCCCTAGGCAAATTGTGACAAAAACACAGCCAGGCGTTGTGGTGGGTGCCTGTAGTCCCAGCTACTCGGGAGGCTGAGGTAAGAGAATCGCTTAAGCCCAAGAGTCGGAGGTTGCTGTGAGCTGTGATGCCACAGCACTCTACCAAGGGTGATAAGTGAGACTCTGTCTCTAAAAATATATATCCCCCTATATACTTGAGTATAAGCCGAGTTTTTTCGGCACAAAATTTGTGCCGAAAAACCCGAACTTGGCACAAATTTTGTGCCGAAAAAACTTGGCTTATACTTGAGTATATGCGGTTATATATATATATATATACATACATATATATATATATATATATATATATATATATATATATATGATCCCATTTAAACAAGAAAGCTTGTGTGTGTGTGTGTATGTGCGTGTGTGCTTGCACACCCATAGGAAAAGTTCTGGAAGGATGCTTTTTAAAATTTTTTTTTTAATTTTTTGAGACAGAGTCTCACTTTGTCTCCCTTGGTAGAGTGCCATGGCCTCTTAGCTAACAGAAACCTCAAGCTCCCAGGCTCAAGCAATTCTCTTGCCTCAGCCTGTTAAGTATCTGGTACTACAGGCACCCGCCATAATGCCCGGCTATTTTTATAGACAGGGTCTTGCTTTTGGTCAGACAGGTCTTGAATGGAAGAATGTTAATAGTAGTTTTCCCTAGGAGGGGCTGACAATTGAGATAAGGAAAGACTTTCACTTTGTAATCTATTCAATTTATGTATTTACTTTAAAAAAAAAAAATAAGAAAACGAAAGGACAGCGCCTGTGGCTCAAGGAGTAGGGTGCCAGCCCTATATACTGGACTTGGCGGGTTCAAACCTGCCCCTGCCAAAAACCACAAAAAAAAAAAAAAAAAAGAAAGAAAGAAAGAAAAAAGTAAGCAATTGTTCCTCACATGCCATGGGGATCTGAATGCGTGTGTATCTATTTGTGCATGGCTGAGAGACGGGGGAAGTGTTTCAGATTTCTCCCTCCCCCCCAGGCTGAAAACCCTTCCTACTTCCCTGCTCCAGTCCTTCTCCCCCTTTCTCCCTGGGATCAAATCAGCCCATGGGCACCACCGTGGCGTCTAACCTCCATTCCTGAACAGTGCATGCCCTCCACTGCCCTGTGGCTTCCTGGGGGCCTCCCTGCCCCCTGCTCTCCTGGAGGGCCTGCCTGTCTCCTTTGTGGCCACTTCCGCTCTTATTCACCCAGCACCACCACCCTGGGCAGCTGCACTGGAGACCCCCCTTTGCTCTTCATTTGTGTGCAAAGAGGGGCCTCTGTGAATGTTTGGTGAGTGACCTAACAATGAATAATAAAGAAACAATCAGAGGGACACTGCGTGGGGGAAGGAGGAGATCAACGCACCCACTTTCCCACACAGTGACCAAATGCCCTCTGCTTGACACCCCTAGAGACAGGGAGGGGGCTAGCCACCACCTTCCAAGGCAGCTCAGTCCCCACTTCCTGGAGTGTGTCTCATTGGGTTAACCAGGAGAAGGATGAGTGACTGAGGTATTTCCCAGTTAAATATAAAGACTGTGGTCAGTTCTCAACCGGGAGAGTCTAAAGAATCTTGGTAGGGTGAAAGGAGCTGCCCATTGTACCTGCCTGCCAAGACCTCACCCAGTTCCAGCAGGTCAGCCCCACCCTAACCACCATGCTGGCAGAGTAAATTAAGCATTAAAAACAAACTAATTAGTACTTCAGGGTAGCTTCATTCAGAAAATTACTGCACTGAGGAGGTGTCTCATTCAGAACTGACATAATTAAAAGACACTTTGTAAATTCCTGTAACAGATGAGGACAGCACTTTCCAGAAACATGGTAATTGAAAGGTTTCACTGCATATACCAAATGGTTATTAAATCCTTAATATCATAATTCCTTAAGAATGCCATTGTCAGTGACAAACAGCAACCTGCACAACAAAGGAACTAATTGTTCCCTCCTCTCCCGGTAATCCACAGGAAGTCATACGTCAGACTTGACTTGTTCTTCACGGTTTTAATGAGCAGGAGTATATGCCAGCTCTGGGAGGAATCCACCTTAAAGATAAAGAACGAAGGCTTGGTGCCTGTAGCACGGCGGTTACAGCACCAGCCACATATACCGGGGCTGGTGGGTTCGAACCCAGCCGGGGCCAGCTAAACAACAATGACAACTGCAACAAAAAATAGCCAGGCATTGTGGCAGGAGACTGTAGTCCCAGCTACTTGGGAGGCTGAGGCAAGAGAATCTCTTAAGCTCAAGAGTTTGAGATTGCTGTGAGAAGCTGTGATGCCACAGCACTCTACCATGGGCGACATAGACTGTGTCTCAAAAATAAATAAATAAATAAATAAATAAATAAATAAAGAATAAAGGTAAAGGATGGAGAGAAGTTCTGTTTCTGGCTGGCTGACTTGTGATTAGGAAAAAAAGTTCTCTTTTCCAGATGAAGGCAGGTGCTGGTATTGGGTGGACTGTGGTGCCCGCAGCACAGGGAGGTGTAGCTGCTCCGCAGAGTGGCCGCTGGAGGGGTGGGGGGGCCTGGGAAGGAGCCAGGCAGGCAGGATGGCTCCCGGCTAAGTCCTTCTGGACTCTCTGCAGGCCACCCTGAGTGCTTCATCCTTCAACCTTGGGGATCCTCCTGCTTAGAGCCACAGGCCCTGCACCACTCAAGGGAAGGACCCAGGGAGTGGTGACCCGCTGGGCTGTGGGTTCATTGGAAACCTCCATAGCTTCAGGGGAGGAGTAGACGGGAGTTGTGAGCAGGGTATGAGTTCCCAGAAGGAACTGAAGGGCATCTTTTTGCTGACTTGCTGGATGGCTGGGCAAGTAGCATGACCACTCCATGCTTCAATTGCCTCACTAAATAAATAAATAAACAAACAAAAACCTGGTAATGGTGCCGGCTACGTGCACCCAGGCTGGAGGGTTCTAACCCGGCTTGGGCCAGCTAAACAACAATGGCAACTGCTTAGGAGTTTGAGGAGCAGCCTGAGCAAGAGTGAGACTCTGTCTCTTCTAGAAATAGAAAAACTAGCCAGCGGTGTGATGGGCGCTTGTAGTTCCAGCTTCTTGGGAGGCTAGGGCAGGAGGATTGCTTGAGCCCAGGAGTTTGAGGTTGGTGTGAGCCATGGCACTACAACACTCTTCCCTGGGTGGCAAAGTGAGACTCTGTTTCAATACATAATGATAGAAATAACCAAACAAATAACTAAATAAAATGACAAGGACATAGAGATGTTACCAGCCCCTAAGTGTGGAGTCAGAGTGATCTGAGTTCAAATCCCAGTCAGTTATGGATTGTGGGATGTGAGGCCTCTGTTCTGTAACCTGGCAAAGTGGGGAGAGCATAGCTCCCACAGCATGCAGTCAGGGTTAAGTGAGAAAGCGTGTGAAGCGGCAGGCTTAGCACCAGGCACACGGTGAGTGCCTGGGAGGGAAAAATACCTTTCCCTTCCTGCTTTCTAGGATCTCGGCTTGGGCCCTGCATGGTAAGCGAGATCAACAAGAGAAAGGCATACAAAAGCACTTAATATAAGTTTTTTCATGACATGGGAGCCTTCATGAGAAAATGAAGACCTGAGAGAGAGATCAGTAGGTTTGATGAAGAGTGGGGAGTTGTGAGAGACAGTGACAGGACGAAGGGGTACATGCTCAGAGTGGCAAACGGGGGAAACCTGGGACTCCTCTCTGCATCCCTCCATCTTCAGAGACAAGGGTGCTCCTTTCCTCCTGGTAGAGGGAGAGCACTTCTCACAGGAAGGTCTTATGACCTGCTTCAGGGGACAGTCAGAGTCCTCCCTGCTCCTGCTGTTTGCTCATATTCCTTCAGTTTAAAATATCCAACGTGTTCCAGGTGTGTCGTCCCCGCTAAGCAAGCTGAGGCAGGAGGATCGTTTGAGTTCAGGGGTTCTGGGATATGCTGATCGGGTGTCTGCACTGAGTTCAGCATCAGTACGGTGAGTTCCAAGGCTCTGGGGATTGTCTAAAGAGGGAAGAACCAGCTCAGGTCAGAATAACCCTGCTGTTCAATAGTGGGGTAGCACCTGTGAACAGCCACTGCACTCCAACCTGGACAGCATACTGAGAACCATGTCTCTTTGAAAAAATAAAATTTGAATATTTGAAAAAATATTCACTATGTCAAGGTGCCATATTGGGAATTGTGTGTTCTGAACCCTGTCCATTGTCATTGATTATTATTTTTATTTAATCTGGGTTTATAGAAAGAGAGATATGGTGCAGACAGTGTCACATCCGGGTGTTGAGCAAGAGGGACCTGCTGATTTACTCAACAAAGTTCTTACAAATAACTGAGCCCATGAAAAGGAGCTGTGTGAAAGGAGAAGGCCACAGAAGCAGCTCTGATCCTGCAAGTAACTACTCCATGACAGTCTTTTGTTGGAAGAGTGTTGGTTAGTCTAGTCGCCCTAACCTGTGAAAGTGTTCCCGGGCGTCGCCTTTAGCCCAAACTGAACACATGATGTTTGCTGGAGGAGCTGCTTATGGACTCTCAAGACAGATTTGGATCTGAGCTGGGCAGGGCCATGGGAACAGGCTAGCCAAGCCCTTATGACACAGGTACAGACAGGGTGATGCAGGTCCCTCCTCTGGAGAGCCATGGCTGAGTCGGAGGTGGCCCTGGTCTCCTCTTTTCATGTCTCACTGGTGAAGTCTCAGTCTCACATCTCACAGTCCAGGCAGCTGCTGACCCGCAGGGTGCCTTTGAGAGAACTGGAAGGAGCTGCTCTATCCTCCCAGCTGGAGGGCATGAGCTGGATTTCAGCCTCACTGGCTCCCTGGGCCAGTTGCTCGTGTGTAGGACACAACCCACAGAATTATAAACTGACACATTGCCAGCTCTTTCCACAGCCAGGAAGAGTTCACAAGTCCTCAAGAACCAGCCTTGTCCCCTGGGAGGCCCTCCCTCATCCACAGAAGTTGTTGAGGGCTCTAGTGTTGGGGGTAGGGGGACCTTATCCACCTGGGCCAGAGCACCCACCCCCACTCTGACTCTACCACCACACTTGTCTGAAGCCAATTCACAAAAAATTAATATGTCTAGTGACACCTGCATTCCCAATTTGAATTTTTTTTTTTTTGCAGTTTTTGGCCAGGGCCAGGGGGTTTGAACCCACCACCTCTGGTATATGGGGCCGGCACCCTACTCCTTGAGCCACAGGCGCTGCCCCAATTTGACTTTTTTTTAAAGAAAATGGTAGACTTTTTTTTTTTTTGAGACAGAGCCTCAAGCTGTCACCCTGGGTAGAGGTCCGTGGCATCACAGCTCACAGCAACCTCTAACTCCTGGGCTCAAGAGATTCTCCTGCTTCCGCCTCCCAAGTAGCTGGGAGTACAGGCGCCCGCCACAGCACCTGGTGGTTTTTTGGTTGCAGCTGTCATTGTTGTTTGGTGACCTGGGCTGGATTCGAACCCACCAGCTCAGGCGCATGTGGCTGGTGCCTTAGCCACTTGAGCCAAAGGTGCCGAGCCAAAAGGGTAGACTTTTGGGGTGGTTCCTGTGGCTCAAAGGAGTAAGGCACCAGCCCCGTATGCCAGAGGTGGCAGGTTCAAACCCAGCCCTGGACAAAAACAGCAAAAAACCCCCCAAAAAACAAAAAAAAAAAAAAAGAAAAGAAAAGGGTAGACTTTAATCTTTATTTACAGGACACTGCAAGATACGAAATTCTATATAAGAAATAAGAAACACTAGGCGGCACCTGTGGCTCAGTGAGTAGGGCACCGACCCGTATACCCAGGGTGGTGGGTTCAAACAGGCCCCTGCCAAACTGCAACAAAAAATAGCTGGGTGTTGTGGCGGGCACCTGTGGTCCCAGCTACTGGGGAGGCTGAGGCAAGAGAATCGCCTAAGCCCAAGAGCTGGAGGTTGCTGTGAGCTGTGACTTTACAGCACTCTACCGAGAGTGATAAAGTGAGACTCTGTCTCTACAAAAAAAAAAAAAAAAAAAAAAAAAAAGAAAATAAATAAAAAACACTTTTAGAGGACAGGCTCCAAATAGTGTGTACAGTTTGGAACTGTTCAAGTATAGTTTTGTTGTAAAAAATGTTAACAATAGTTCAGAATGGGACTCCTGGGACTTTTAATTTGACTTATTTTTAAAATTCCATTTTAAGAATTTTTGAGTCCTTGGAGTGTTTTAAGGAGTTCTTAAGTTAATTCTCATTAGGGCAGTCCTACCTTAATTCCAACTCTATTAGTATGTTGTAGAAGCTTCTGAGAAGAAATGGAAGATCTTGAGAGAAAGTCATTCATGTGGAGAGGAAGGGGCAGTCATTCCCCTCTAATTAAGAAGACACCAGCCTCCCTACTTCACACTCAGTGTTTCACATTCCCTTTCATCTCCCCCCCCCCAGAGAAGAGGGGGAGGGAGTTCCTGAGGAGTTTGGAAGTGTAAATGGAGCCTCTCTTCAGTGCATCCCCCAAAGGATGTGCTGAAGAACTAAAGGGTTGAATAAGTCAAAAGCAAGCTCAACTACTAGAAAATGGAATTATTAACTTCTTTGGAAGGAAAGATGCTTCAAATCCAGAAATAGTGAACAACTTTGTGCAAGAGAAGGTGATGATGGATTTGATACATCAATTTGCATATGAAAAATAACACTAAACCAAACTAAAATGAATGGAAAAACATACCTCAAAAGCTTTAAAGGGTGGTGCCTGTGGCTCAGTGTGTAGGGCACCAGCCCCATATACTGAGGGTGGCGGGTTCAAACCCAGCCCCAGTCAAACTGCCACAAAAAAATAGCTGGGTGTTGTGGCGGTGCTGCTATTCGGGAGGCTGAGGCAAGAGAATTGCCTAAGCCCAAGAAATGGAGGTTGCTGTGAGCTGTGATGCCACAGCACTCTACTGAGGACAACAAAGTGAGACTCTGTCTCTACAAATAAAAAAAAAAAAGCTAAATCTTTGCTAATGAAAAGTTGGGTTATGGGACTGAGCACGCTGGCTTACACCTGTAATCCTAGCATTCTGGGAGGCCCAGGCAGGTGAATTGCTTGAGTCCAGGAGTTCGAGATCAGCCTGAGTAAGAGTGAGACTTAAAGGAGTAGGGCGCCGGCCCCATACACCGGAGTGGGTTCAATCCCGGCTCTGGACAAAAACTGCAAAAAAAGAAAAAAAGAAAAACTAGCCTGGCATTGTGGTGTAGTCCTTATAGTCCCAGCTACTCCAGATGCTGAGGCAAGACTATCGCTTGAACCCAAGAGTTTGAGATTGCTGTAAGCTATGATGATACCATACCACTCTGCTCAGGGTGACAGAAATTCTGTCTCAAAAAGAAAAAAAAAAACCTGGGTGTGGTGGCTCAGACCTGTAATTCTAGTACTCTGAGAGGCTGAGGTGGGAGTATCACTTGAGCTCAGAAGTTTGAGACCAGCCTTTGCAACAGGGAGACCCTGTCTCTAAAAAAAAAAATAGCTGGGCATTGTGGCAGGTGCCTGTAGTTTCAGGTAATTGGGAGACTGAGGCAAGAGGATTGCTTGAGCCCAAGAGTTTGAGGTTGCTGTGAGCTACAGCACTACAGTGCTCTATCAAGGGTGACAAAGTGAGATTCTGTCTCAAAAAAAAAAAAAAAAAAATAAATAAAGAAAAGAAAGAAAACAAAAGATAGAAACTAGCATCACCTGGGTGACTTTGGGACTTAATCTCTCTCTAAGCCTTAGTTTATACATCTGTAAAATTAGCATAATAGTAATACCCTACCTCATAGAATTATTGTATCACATGACATCATGTATATAAAGTACTTAGCATAGAGTAAGCCCCCAGTTGTCACATACCATGATAATTGTTACTTATGCATAATACAGAAAAATTATCTATGTTCATTCACTCATTTTTTTTTTTTTTTTTTTTTTTTAGATACATATTCTCATTTTGTAACCCTCGGTAGATTGCCGTGGCATCAAAAATAACACCAACCACCCCCTCTTGGGCTTAGGTGATTCTCTTGCCTCCCGGGTAGCTGGGACTACGGGTGCCCACCACATTGCTGGGCTATTTTTTTTGTTACAGTTTGGCCAGGGTCGGGTTTGAACCCACCACCCTCCATATATGGGGCCAGTGCCCTACTCACTGAGCCACAGGTGCCACCTCATTCACTAATTTATTAAGCAAATATTTAATGAGATCCTATTTATGGCAAGCACTGCTATACATACTGGACCTATAGCCATAAAATATTAATGCTAAACGAAAACGCAGAAAGAATGCCTGCTGCATGAGCACAGATGCTTTAAAAATAAGAAGATGCCTGGGGGAAAAAGGCCAGAAGGAAATAGACCAAGCTGCTCAATTAGCTGGTTTGTCTTCCCATAGTGAGACCATTGATAGGGTGATCTTTCCTTCCCGCCCAGTTTTCTTTAATGAGCATGTATTTTACGAGAGGTTATGAAGTTTCCAGATATTTATAAAGTTGGATAAAAATGATGTTTTGTAAAATTCTGGGTTAATATGAGGGTACATACGATTATGTTACATTGTTTGCATTTGTAAGATAAAATCTGAGTTGTAAGGCCAGGCAGGGTGGTTCACACCTGTAATCGTAGCACTTTGGGAGGCCGAGGTGGGTGGATTGCTTGAGTTCAGGGGTTAGAGACCAGCCTGAGCAAGAGTGAGATACTGGTCATTTAAAAAAAAAAAAAAAAGCTAAGTGGTATGGTGGTTGCCTATAGCAAGAGGATCTCTTGAGCCCAAGAGTTTGAGGTTGCTGTGAGATGTGACACCAGGGCACTCTACTCAAAGCAACAGAGTGAGAATCTGTCTCAAAAAAAAAAAAAAAAAAAAAAAAGGCGGCGCCTGTGGTTCAGTGAGTAGGGCGCCGGCCCCATATACCGAGGGTAGCAGGTTCAAACCCGGCCCTAGCCAAACCTCAACAAAAAAATGGCTGGGTATTATGGCAGGTGCCTGTAGTCCCAGCTACTTGGGAGGCTGAGGCAAGAGAATTGCCTAAACCCAGGAGTTGGAGGTTGCTGTGAGCTGAGATGCCACAGCACTCTACTGAGGGTGACAAAGTGAGACTCTGTCTCTACAAAAAAAAAAAAAGTCTGAGTTGTAGTTGATCCCTTCACCTGGAAGGTGCACCTATACCCTATATTGTACCCCTCCTGTGGGAACTTACCCAACCCCTTCCCATCTCCTCCTTTCCTGAATTTAGTTGTGTTTTTCTCTCCTGTAGGCTTGGGCCTGTAGGTTTTTATCTACTGTTTTCAACTTAGTATGTTACTAGTTGATTAGCCTCTTACCATCCAGCATCCTGCTGCCCTGCGCTTGCTGTGAAGAGGAGCTATGTGCTGATTTGCTTTGCTCAGAACCTGGAGATGGATATGAGAGCCTCTTTTCTCTCTCCTATGGCAATGGTACTCCTCTGATGCTCGGCTCAGGCCTCTAGCTCTGGAAGCCTTTGCTGTCCCCAGAGTATCAGCCCCACCTCTTCTTTGGAGAAGCCTTGGCAGCACCTCTGATGTTGCCCCTCTCTCTGTGGCCTCCCTGTGCTCCCTTCCCCCTGTACCTGTCTCCTGTACCAGCTACCTTTGTCTTTGTAGTCACCTGATGCCCAACCTTTCATCAACCAGTTTCTGCCCTCTACCAACAGATGGCTTTTCTGCAAAAAGCATCCCATCCTATTGTTCCCTTTCTATGACCCACTTAGGTATCAAAGGCTTCATTCACTGGAGAGTTTGCAGGGAAGTGCCTCCCTTGGGTCTGGTCCAGTGCTCTGGGCTGGAGCAGGAGAAGGGCTCCATGACTCAAGGGCAATATCTCAGTCATCAGCCCTGCTAGGTCCGATTTGCATTCTTCCCTAGCCCTGCCCTCATTTCTCCCACTTCTACAGAAATTGAGGTATGTCCCTGCGTGGGGGTAACTAAGACCATTGTCAAAGCTCTAACAGTGCAGGTTCCAGGCTCCAGTGCACCGTTAAACCAGCCTGCATGGGAGCTCTTTATAATCACCCTACTTTACAGATGGCTGCAGGCAGTAAGCCACATGCCAAGGTCAGCCCACCAAGGGATCGTGGAGCTGGGATGAAAAGCAAACCAAGTGCTATTAACCACTGTATGTACAACATGTTTTAAGAGACAGGCTTACATTTGGGAGCAGGCCTTTTCTCCCACCATGAGGCACTGCCCAAGGGACCCAGAACTGAGGCACCTGCGGCCTGAGTTCTGACCTTTGCTCAACCCATCAGACAGACCCTGGGCATTTCCCCTATTTCTGGGCATGGGAGGCAGAATGATGCCTCCTGCCTCAGATGTCTGTGTCCTAAGGCCTGGAACCTGGGAATGTGCTGCATTATGTGGCAAAAGGGACTTTGCAGCTGTGATCAGGATCTTGGGATGGGAAGCTTATCCCGGATTATTCAGATGGACCCAATGTCATCCCTAGGGTCCTTCAAAGAGGAAGATGGGAGAGTCATATTCAGAAGAGATGTGACAATGAGAACAGAGGTCAGAGACAGATCTGAAGATAGTGCTGGCTTTGAAGAGGAGGATGAGGTCATGAGCCAGGGAATGCAGGTAAATGCTGAAGAAGGTGGAAAAATGAATCTCTCTCAAACACTCCAGATGGAATGCAGCTCTGCTGAAACCTGGATGTTAGAACTTTTGACCTTCAGAACTGTGATATGATGAGTCCATTTTTTTTTTTTTTTTTTTGGCAGTTTTGGGCTGGGCCGGGTTTGAATCCACCACTTCCGGTGTTTGGGGCCGGTGCCCTGATCCTTGAGCCACAGGCACCACCATGAGTCCATGTTATTTTAAGCCACTGAGTTTGTAGTGGTTTGTTTACAGCAGCCACAGGAAACTAATACCCTGGGGTTCAACTGTCCCTGTAAACAAGTTGGGGACCTGGCCAGATGGGTCATACACCTGCTTTCTTTTCCTTTTTTTTCAATGTAAAGAGTTTTGAGGTGTTTTTTTCTTATGGCATTAGGCAAAATTATTTAAACTCAATAAATTTTTAGCCAAGGAATTTCACAAGTTGTGATTCCTTGGCGGCCACTCATCTTACTTCCTCAAAAGCTGCAGTCATGGGGTGGCACCTGTGGCTCAAAGGGATGGGGCACCAATCCCTTGTGCTGGAGGTGGTGGGTTCAAACCCAGCCTCGGCCAAAAACCACAAAAAAAAAAAAAAAGATGCAGTCATGGTTTGCTTTCAAAATAGCCACCTTTAAGAGAACAGTTGTTTAATCTTCAGTTGTCCTGTTAGCCTTACATAACATTATAAAACAATATATATTGTTTCAGAGACCATCGAGTTGTGACTCATGAGCTATATAGTGAATCATTAGTCAGACTCCCTGAGTAAGTTGGCTCCACTACCCACAACCACCTGGTTATTAACAACCCGGAAGGGTTACAACGAGGCAAAGCACATCTGCAAGACTCCA
This sequence comes from Loris lydekkerianus, assembly GCA_963574355.1. NCBI lineage: Eukaryota > Metazoa > Chordata > Mammalia > Primates > Lorisidae > Loris > Loris lydekkerianus. The sequence continues at coordinate 8,272 of CAUYPK010053769.1, read as the reverse complement.
GAGATCTAGGTGTGCCCTGCGGTCTGTGAGAATGTGAAACGTGGCTATTGTAAAGTCTCATCAATTACCTATGAAATGGCTATTAGAAAATCACACGTGGGGCGGCGCCTGTGGCTCAGTGGATAGGGCGCTAGCCCCATATACTGAGGATGGCAGGTTTGAACCTGACCCTGGGCAAACTGCAACAAAAATAGCCGGGCATTGTGGCAGGCGCCTGTAGTCCCAGCTACTCAGGAGGCTGAGGCAAGAGAATTGCCTAAGCCCAGGAGCTGGAGGTTGCTGTGAGCTGTAACGCCATGGCACTCTATCGAGGGTGACATAGTGAGACTATGTCTTAAAAAAAGAAAAGAAAAGAAAATGAGGGAGAAAGGGAGAAGAGGGAGGGGGGAGGGGGGTTGAGGGAGGGGTATTGATAGAATCACACCTACAGGGTATCTCACAAGGGCAAGGGTGAAACTCAGCAAATGTGAAATGTAAATGTCATGCCACGGTGACTGGGAAAATGCCAGGAAGGCTATGTTGAATATTGGGATGAAAATGTGTCAAATGGTTTATGAAGCTAGTATATGATGCCTCATGATCATATCAATGTACACAGCTATGATTTAATTAAAAAAAAAACAAAACAAAAAACATTTAAGTAGCCACATGTGGCCATCGTAGGTCTAGACCACAGCTTCTGACATCAGCATGCACTGAATCGCCTGGAAGGCTGATGATGCACAGATGATGGCATCACCCCCAGGACCTGGTCTTCTAGGCCTGGGGTGGTGGTAAATGTGCATTTCTAACAAGCTGCCAGGGGCTGCAGGGCTGCTGGTCCATGAACCACACTTTGAACGGCACTGTGACGCAGGATAGCCAATTGCTCACCTCAGGGTAAAGGTCAGGGAAAAAATCCAAATTATCTGGGTGAAGATGAGCATTTTGTATGTAGGATATAGCACGATACAATATTGTTAATTCTGGTTCATACATACCCCATTCCGATCCACGCAGGCCACAGTGGAATTGTTGCTGGCTGCGCTCTGAAAAAGAAGCAGGGAAGCCAGTCAGGGCACACTTGCACCTGCTCCCTGCTTCCCCTGAGCATGGGAGCGGGGCTTGGGGGTGAGCATACTGAAGGTGCTCCATTTCTTGGCTCAATCATTATTTTTAGAAAAATTAGGTTTAGTTTTGATTTATTTCTGTTCCTCTCTGGACCTAAAAGGATTATAATCAAGTTGTTGCAATGCAATGATATAATTAATACACTTAACTGATTAATACACTTACTTGTAATCTGTGGAGGCTGGCTTTATCATTTGGCTAAAACTGACTTCTTCTTGAAGGTGTGAGATTCATTTTCTCTAAACCTGATTTGCTCACACCAGCAGACACATCTTGAGAGAGCAAGAGAGAGAAAGGACTCCTACCAGCGAGCTCAGAAGGGGTGTCCGGGACGTGGATGGGCTGTGGAAGAAACCCTGCTGCGGGATGAGGTACTCGTCGGCGTCCACGACGTCCTCCATGTCCTCTTCATCCATCAGGGCACGGTAGAAATTGGAGTCCGTGGGGCTCGGCAGATGCATGCGTTCGTCTCCCTGGGGCAGGGATTTTGAGATCATGAGAAAGTCCCATGAAAAGGCTAGTCCCTTGTGGGCCACAAGAGCTGGGCCCTACTGCAAGCAGGTGCCTGCAAGTTGGCCAGTCTGTTACAATAAAACCCTCTGGTTCTCAGAAGTATAGCTGCTGTGGGTGCCATAAAATGAAACAGTCACCATTCTTTGATGGGAGGAAGGGAGGAGGATGGGAGGTTCCTCAGGAGGGAACCTCAAGGGAAGAACAGCACCTTTACTGAGTGCCCTGCGCTGCTCCCTGACCTTAACCAACCAACTTACTCTGAATGTGTCACTTTGCTGCATCTTTGAGGAAACCCAGCTTTGGCACTCCTAGCTGTGGGGGCAGATGGGCTGTGCTGGGCTGAGATGGGAAGTCATGTGTGCCTGCCACCAGAGCCTGCTTCTCCCACCTGCAGCGTGAGAGTGACATGAAGCCTGAGTGTGAGGAGGCTGCATCTGGCTGGAATGACGGGGAGGTGTGGGCACCACCTGGACCCCACCTGGTTTGCGGTTTGGCCTGCGGCTTAACTGAAGCTGATCCTACAGTACCAGAGGGTTACACAGCAGGAGGTTGTGGGAGCGTGTGGGGAGCATAGTGACGTCTGATGCTCCTCAGAGGGACTGTTCCCCGTGGGAGGGTAGACAGGCCATACCTGGATGACTAGATAGCGCTGGGGGTCTCGGGCCATTTTGGAGAATTCAATGATCAACTCGCGGAACTTTGGGCGACTATCTGCATCTATCATCCAGCCTGGGGAAAAATGGTGCAATTAGAACTTAGAAGAAGCGATTAAAGAAGGTCCTGTTTAAGGAAGGCCCTGAAGAGACTGGTGTCTGCAACAGACACAGTGGCCACTGTGGGAAGACCACACCAGCACCCTGTCTCTGAGCCAGAGCAACAGTGACATCACCCCACTTTCCCACATGCACGCTCCTAGGCTCAGCATCCCTGTAGCACCCCTGATGCACACACGACCCTGCAGTCTGGGGTCACAGGCTCTGTGCCCCTCTGATCATGGGCCTTGCGTCAAAGCCCTGTCCATTCTCATTCCTTCTGGCTGGAAACCAGGCTCACTCAGAAAAACGTAAAGGCTTAAACCAGGCTGGTTTGGGCCTGCCCCACCCTGCACACTCCCTGTGATGTGAACCCTGTGGGCACACACACAGAGGACAAGGGCAGCCATGTTGTCCCTTCCCTGAGAGGCTGCTTCTTAGACACAGCAGTCTAAGATTAAACAGCCAAAAATTGGCAACCTGCACAGGTCCTCGTGCCTGTGGAGGGCCACATTCACCTGTCCTCATCACGATGACCAGCCACTTTAGGCTGGGATACTATGTGACCCTACACAAACCATGTGGCCTCTCTGGACCCAGCTTCCTCAGCCCAAACCAAGGAAGTCAAAACAGATTAACTGTGGTCTAAAGTTTAGAAAGGCACTAATATTCAGGTTAATCTGGCTCTGTCGCATCCCCTATGCCCATTTCTTGTGCAAGTGCTCATATGCACACTTGTGGTGCTGGGACACCACCATCCACCCACTGCCTCTCTTATTTGGACTAAAATGTTTAAATGCCACACTGCAGGAGACCTCACACAAATCCCCTGTGTGAAAGATTTAAGTCAAAGCAGAAACATTGATTCTGTTAACCTCGTGTGGTTACTCATTATTAAGCATTTAAAAATATTCCTTCTCTCTGGTGATAGGCTTCAAGGCCTGGGGTGACTTGGTATTTCATTGAACAACTCAGAGAATATTTTGGTGCAATGGCTTACAAAAGACTTTAATTTTACTGATTTGCTTGCAAACATGGACATACGTCAGGCCACACTGCTCAGTGAGTCAGACACGAGCGTTCTGAAGAATGCCTGTGCTGTGAACAGAGGTTTTTGGGCTCTGTCCTTCCCCAAGGACGTGAGACGCTCCTCCAGGGAGCCAGAGGCCTCAACTCCTTCCCCTAGGACATTGGTTCTCAACTTCCCTAATGCCGCAACCCTTTAATATAGTTCCTGTGGGTCGCGACCCACAGGTTGAGAACCTCTGTGGATTTAAGACCCTCCTCCAGGGAGCCGGAGGCCTTGCCTGGGTAACCAGGCACCCCATGTGCTGGAGCCCTGCTGGCCATGGGAGGCCCGTCACTCACACTTGACCATGATCATGTAGACATCGATGGTGCAGATGGGTGGCTGGGGCAGGCGCTCTCCCTTCTCCAGGATGGAGGAGATCTCACTGGCAGGGATTCCATCATAGGGTTTGGAGCCAAAGGTCATCAGTTCCCAAACGGTGACTCCTGAGTGGAGGAAGTGTTGAGTCCATGGTAATCAAAGCCCATCTTCAGTCATCACTGCTGGTTACTGTCTCCCAAAGTTTAAAAACTAGTGTTTCTGCACACCCACACATTGGTTAGCCTATGGGAAGCCTCAGCTCTACTGTTTACATAGTGGGGTGACAGTTTCTGTCTCATAGGATGGCTATGAGGATCCAACTAAGAAGTGTAACACATCTAGCGAACAGTAAGAGACTGAGAGACGGCAAACTTTGGTAAAAACAATAAAGAAGCCGCAACGCTAGTAACACGAGTGTCATTACTCCATGGCATGGGAGCCACACACTCAGACCTCTGCCCTCAGTGACTTGTACCTGCCAGAGTGGAAAGACAAGATTCTATACAAGGTTGGAAGATGTTTCTAAATCACAAAAAAGCTGGAAACAAAAAGGCTTATGTTCCTATTGATAAACATAAACATTTCATTCTTAGTATCAAAATCAACCCCCTACCATGATTAAAAACAAAGGAGAGCAGTGATAAACTTAGAATCTGTGCTCTTTTAGATGAAAAGCCTCATGTGTGCCTCCTCTCCCGAGATTCTCTGCTCTAGAAAGTGTGGAGACCCTTATGGAGACTGTGCCCTCATGGGACAGTGAAAATGCCCTGTTCTGCCCCTGGGGACAGCCATGGCAGACTGAACAGGGTCCCCAACCACCTGGGAAGAGTCTGGAGGAGCCTGGACTGCGGGACTGCTGATCTTGGGCTGGCCCACTCCCCACTGTCCCAAGACCTGGCCTATTTATGTGTCACCACAGACCTGAATTTTACAGAGGCCTTTCCAAAAATCTTCAGCTAGAATCCATCTGACTGGAATTAATATACTGAATGCAGGTTGACCACTGAAGGGGGGCAGTGGTCCAGGGGTGAGGAAAGAAGAAGAGCCTTCTTAGGAGCCCCTCCGCTTCCCGAGAGTCAGCATAGACTCCAGGAGAGAGTACACCTTATTTCTCACCTGTGAGGTCAATTTCCTCTTCCCTAACAAGCTTTCTAAGCAGGTGCAATTTGTTCTAGTAGGAAGGCAGGGTTTTAGGCTTCAGAACAAATAGTAAAGAGGGAGGGATGTGTGCAGGGTGGCGGTAGGCCCCTCCCTTGATAAAGTGAGCATTCTGCCTGCCCTGGACACGAAACAGTGGAGAACACAGTGAACCAAAAATTTTGAACTAAAAATTCAGGCTCAAAAAAAAAAAAAAAAAAAAAGAATTCAGGCTCATGGTCTGGTAATTCCAGGGAGCCGCTGCTTAGCAGCTACAACCTGCTGTGACAACAAAGCTTTCAACAGCCTCTCTGGGGACACAGCTTCCTGACCACTCAAAGGCATGACGTCACTGGATTCTTGAGGGTTTCCTTTTACTCTGCCAGGGTGGACAGGTGTGGAGCACGGTCAGCTGGAGCCTGGAATGCAGGGGAGGGTGAGGCCACATGGCCTGGGGGAGGCATGAGTGTAGGCCTGTCCAGAGTCTCATCCACTGCAGTGGGCTCCAGGACTCAGAGGGACATTCTCAAATCCCAAAGAAGGGTGCTCAGCTGAGAAGGAGAAATCTGATGTGGTTTAAAAATATCTTTTGGTGCTTTGTGGAGAGCAGGTGAGGGAGTCTGGGGGGAAGGAGGTGGCCCACAGGAGCCACTGGGCAGGGTCCTGGAAGAGCCCTGCTGCCTTATCTGGCTCTCTGTGGCGGAAGCTCAGCTCACAGGTACATACAGAAATTCCATATTCACAACAGCATCCATCCATGCTTTTGGAAATCTTACGTTCTAACAGAAAAGATGAAGGCCCAGGAAATGAAAACACATATTTGTATTTGGAATATTAGAAAGTTAATGATCCTATGGGAAAGAGAAAATACTAAATGAACAGTCTCCTGAATATTTTTGCTTTTGTGCTAATGACTAACTTCCCCTGGAAAATGCCTCCCGACAGCATTCTCCCCGGATGCTCACCTCCAGGGAGGGGCACCCTCCCTCATGCAGTCAGTGTCTGGAGAAGACAGACTTTTTTCAAGCACAGGCAGGGGGAAGGTGTCTCACTCAGCCTTTCAGTAGTGGGCTGGTAGGTGACACTTAAAGACCACATTTGGTGACCCAGTGCACATACCTGGCACAGAGGTCAGGATAAGGTGAGGACAGGATTGGGGCTTGGGACAGAGGCAGCTGGGGAGGTTGGAACTCAAGCCTGTGCACAGCCACTCTGGGATTTGGAAGAGGACCTGGAGGACGGTCCCTACATGTGAGTCCACCGTGGGAAGCAGTGAGCAGTCTACTCAGTTCCCCTGCAGATGTCCTCACAGTGCCGGCTTCACCCCCTTCTCTATGGCACATGAAGACACCATGTGCTTCCAAGGCCACTGAGTTAGTTCATCACAAACCTCCTTTCCCTGCCATGAAACTCTCCTCATGAAACCTCCTTTGTCATTGCCCTTTGGTTACTTTAAATTTGTGGCAAGAGGTCAGGTCTGGTTTGACAGTGCAGGCAAAGGCGTCTCTCAAGTTCTCCCTGCCAGCCCAGCTCAGCAGCACCCCCAGGACACTGAACATGGCTGGAGACTCAGACCAGCTCCCTCTGTCCTGTTCTGTCCAGGTGATGGATAGATAGCAACTATTACATTGTCAGTGCTCACCATCTTGAAAGAAAACATCTCCATATCAAAGCACTGAATGTAAATTAACTAACAATAAAAGCCAGTCTAGCCTCACTACAAGTTCATTAGCATCAGGATCTTGACTCACCATAGCTCCAGACATCGCTTTGATGGGTATAAATTCGGTGTAAAATTGATTCCAGTGCCATCCATTTGATGGGCACCTTCAGATGATGAGAAAGAAGCAATAAAAACCATTAGCTTTCCTCTGCAGAAAAGTATTACATTGCCCTGGGCCTAATCACAAGTGACAGATATGGGGCCCAGCTTGCCTCCCAGTAGGATGGGGGTGTTCAATATGGCAGCCGAGGTCCCTTTGGGCCTTGAGCTGCTCAGGGTTGCTGCCCACCCTCCTGGATTTGTGTGTGTTCTCAGGGGCCAGTGTCATCGTTGGTGGCTGCTGAGAGCCAAACAGGCAGTGTGAAACTTTGCTGGGAGAGCATCTGGGCACCTATGGGGGTCCTCTCCCCTCACTGGTGAGAGAGATCCCTGGGGAACCCCAACCCAGATGGGAGGGAGAGACCCCACTGCTGCCTGTCCCGTCTTGAGTCACAGAGACCCCCCAGGAGCTCCTGGAACCACATGGGCAGCCTTCCATGCATCTGAGATGTCAAGAGCAGGGTGCCCCCAAATTAGCTGTGATGTTTCCCAGCTCTTCTTTTGAAAGGTGTTTATGTTCTGGGGAGGCTGGCACCTGAACTTTGCTAATGATCACCTGCAGATGACTGCTCACTCTCCCAGCGAGTCTCACTCCCTAAGCAGCTCTGGCTCCAGCTGCCAGGAGACCCTGACTAGACCAGGTGTCAGTGGCAGCTGATGGGACCTCACCCAGAATGTCCCCTACAGTTAGAAACCATGGTAAGGGGTAGGGGGCCCGCCATGGTGACAGGAAAGAGCTCGCTGCCCTGAAAGCCAGCCCTCACTTTGCCACCCTCCGCGTGGTACTCTTTCTCTTCGGCACCGAGCAGTTTGGCCAGCCCAAAATCCGTGATCTTGACGTGCTGCGGAGTCTTCACCAGCACATTCCTGGCAGCCAGGTCTCGGTGTACCAGGCGCCGGTCCTCCAAGTAGTTCATGCCCTGAAACACAGAGGCCTGTGTGAGGGGTGGGTGGCCTCCGATGCCCAAGATCCAGTACCCGTTCATGCCAGGCTCTGAGCCTCTCTATATCAGGGACTGTGTTTGAGTCCATCTTTGCCTTCACTCGTCAGACACAGTAACCTGCAGCTGGTGAATGTCAATAACTATCCAGTGAATGGAAAGGCAAATAAAGGCAGCTATGACAAGCTGCTGGCCATTAACTTTTCTCCACTCAGTTTCTCCAGGAACTGGCCTGGGTACTAGGCAAAGGAGGGAGGGCCGTGAAGAGCCCTGTCAGGGCCGAGGTCTGGGCCCCAGGGTGCCCTGCAGCTTGTCACCATGTGCCTGCCTGGTTCTCCCTTCTCCCTTCGAGTGTAGAGGTGAAGCAGGGGGATCCCACGTACTACCACCAGCCTGTGGCAAAGCAAACTCTATCACTGCTTTTAAGAGGGTGTATTTTGGGCTGGAAGAATCCAAGATGGTGGCTGAGTAACAGCCTCCCTGCAACAGGGCACGGTGAGTCTGGGGAGATAAGACTCCAGGCATCTCTGGCTGGTGGGATCTGCCTATAATCATCCCTTTGAGGATACAGGGAGTCAGCAAGGGACTTCTGGACCCCAAGAGGAGG
>CAUYPK010053767.1:0-29736 GCA_963574355.1 Loris lydekkerianus | reverse complement strand
CTGAGCGGGGGGCTCAGTATGTGCTCTGAGCTGGGGCTCAGTCGGTGCTCTGAGCGGTGGGCTCAGTCTGTGCTCTGAGCGGTGGGCTCAGTCTGTGCTCTGAGCGGTGGGCTCAGTCTGTGCTCTGAGCGGTGGGCTCAGTCTGTGCTCTGAGCGGGGGGCTCAGCCTGTGCTCTGAGCGGTGGGCTCAGCCTGTGCTCTGAGCGGTGGGCTCAGTCTGTGCTCTGAGCGGGGGGCTCAGCCTGTGCTCTGAGCGGTGGGCTCAGTCTGTGCTCTGAGCGGGGGGCTCAGTCTGTGCTCTGAGCGGTGGGCTCAGCCTGTGCTCTGAGCTGGGGGCTCACTCGGTCTGTGCTCTGAGCAGGGGGCTCAGTCTGTGCTCTGAGCGGGGGGCTCAGTCTGTGCTATGAGCAGTGGCTCAGTCCGTGCTTTGAGCTGGGGCTCAGTCTGTCCTCTGAACAGGGGCTCAGTCTGTCCTCTGAACAGGGGCTCACTTTATGCTGAGCAGGCTTCTCCGCTGCATTGGCAGAATGACAAGTCAGTGGTACAGCTGGAGCTATTTGCTCTGTGCTGGCCGCGTGCATTGCAGAAAGGAAAGAGCATCCTGATGTATGTAGCTCAGGAAAAATTAAGCTTTCTAACATACGTGATTCCTTTTCCTCACTTTGCCATGTGTGTGAATGTTTCATGGGCATCAGTGCATTCCGTGGGTTCCCTATCCAAGCAGCAGTGTCTCCCGACAGGGGAACTGACTCTCCCACAGCATGAAGTCAGAAGCTTTGCCTCTGGATCTGATGGTGACAAACAGATTAATCCCCCCATGTATTTCCATTCCCATTCCACGAGCTGCCTCCCAGGAAAGTTTCAACATTCTTCCAAGAAGTACCTTCTAAAAGAGTCCACTAGGTAATCGTTGGTCACAGAACAAAGGCATGGGTGTTAATCAGTCACTGTTTTCCACTTGGGCTAGGAAATAGGAACATGCATTTCCTATATAGACTCCTGTCTCATCACGGAGGTCGCAGCAGACCTGCTGGTGGAATTCTTGGAGAAATTCTTTTCAGCTGACAGGGAAGCATGGAGTCTCCCCAGGCAGAATGGCTTTCCAGCGTCATCCCAGTGGCAAAAGAGGTAAAGGGGAACCTTTTTTGTCACCTTGGATTTAAGTCATGGTTGCCTGTAATATAATTTTTAAAATATCTAAACATTAGGCTAAACAATATTAAATGAAGACTTGGCAAGCACCTCCGTTAACTTTATCCTGCTCTGTGTAGGAAATGTGGGATTTATGGCCCTGGAAACCAATTCTGATCCACCATAGCTCAGCTAGTAATGTGCCGGGCACGGCAGAGGGAGACTGTTTTGTTGTAGTTGGTGGGGTGTCAGATGGCAGACAGTCAACGGTGGGGTTCACCTTCTCAGAAAAATAGTCTCTAATGACTGTTGAGGTCCAAGGCTGGCTGGATGACATAGGGAAATTCCACCCATCGTAAGTTGGACATTTTCTATTTTTATATTCAGAACTGCTCTCTTAATTTTTTTTAACAGCTAGATTTGTGAAGTGGCATTTTAATTAAAGGTGACATTAAGAGAGTGTGAGGAACTTGGGACGTGGAACGATGAGCTGGTCTTGAGGGGAGCTGGACTGGACATTTTGCCTGGAAGGTTTTCCTGACTGGGAAGGACACTGTATAGAAATAAGTGCCCGTGTCAGCTGCAGCTGCCCAAGGGGTAGCATCATTCACAATAGGGAAAATAAGGCGGGCAGTTTATAAACAATTTGGGTGTGTGAGTTACAGAGGGAGGTCTCAGCCACGGTGTCAGGATGAGGTCTGGTGCCCAGGTTCAGGGAACGGGGTGAGCCAATCCCACCTGACATCGGGTCACCCTCGCCTGCAGCTCCATCGTGGGGGTGCCCTTTGTGAGTCAGGACACAGAGCAACAGGAGATAAGATCACATGCTGCTTGAACATTGCAACTGGCAGTGACTTTGTAAAACTGCTTGGGATGCTGCAAAGTTTTGTGTAAAGTATTTAACATGTTAGGAAGGGAAGGCTTTCTGTGGAAGTGCTTATTAAAATTGTGTGGCACACTGGGGCACATTGGGCTCTCCACCTGTTTTCTCCTTGTTTTGCATAGAAATGAGTATAGACAAATGCCCCAAGATTGGATTTATGTTTATTTTATAATAAGGGCTGATTGAATTCTAAACTTTTTTGAGACAGAGTTTTACTATGTCGCCCTTGGTAGAGTGCCGTGATGTCACAGCTCACAGCAAACCAACCTCAAACTCTTGGGCTTAAGGGATTCTCTTGCCTCAGCCTCCTAAGTAGCTGGGACTGCAGGCACTCCCCACAATTCCCCCCTATTTTGTATCTGTTGTCATTATTGTTTAGCAGGCCTGGGCTGGATTCTAACCCACCAGCTCCGGTGCATGTGGCTGGCACCCTAATCACTGAGCTATAAGGGCCAAGCCAGAATTCTAAACTTTTTAAATATATGTTGATAGTATTTAACTGATTCCAAACAACTCTGCCGAGATTGCTCTGTTGCGTGTCTTAGAAATGGTGCAGGTTTCCTGTTTGAGCTCTATCCATATACTAAAGCTACACATACTATAGCTAATACATATTTATAGACTCTCATGTTACCATGTTCCTGCTAAGAAATGATGTTTTTAATACATGTTTGTGGAAATTATTTGGAAAAACAGGATTTGATCTATTTCCTGTTTTGCTAGGCTTAAATGCTTATTCTTTAAACATAAATTGCATTTATGATAAGATATATGTATATAGGGCACTTTACAATTTACATTGCATGCTCAAATTTACTACTTCCTTTGAGTCTCATAAATACCCCAGGGACAGTCCAGGTGTACACTGTCACATCCAGCTTAGGGATAAGGAAACAGAGATGTAGGCAGGCTGGAGAGGTGAGTTGGGGGCCAGAGCAAAAGGAAGCAGCAGGGTCCTTCAGTGTACCCACAAACTCACACAAGACTCCTCTCCAGCTCTCATTAGTACCACCAAAGGTGAGGTTCAGACCTGCCAAAAAAGAAATTTCCATTGTGAAAAATATTATTTTACAGTTATGCAAGTGACAGAGAACATTAACAAATAAGACCATTTCCTGTAGATTCTGCAAACAGTTTGCTGATAGATAATTGTATTTTGGAACAGTTTAATAATCCTGGAGTTGATCTTGGCCAAGCTTCCCAGCCATTTCTGCGTGTTATCTGCCATTTCTGCGTGTTATCTGCTGACTAAATCCAGCTCTCTAATCTTTTTTTAAAGGCCGGCCAGGTTTCCTCTCAGCACGGCCAATACTTAGTCTGTTTACTCACAGAGGGTTTATCAGGTGTCTCCTGCAGGTTCATCCTCGGGCAAGGTCTTGAAACAGGAGGTGGTGCTCTCTAGTTTAGACGTCAGGAAATCTTGCTCTTAAGGCCAAGACTTGAGTTCTTTCTCTAGGGAGCGTAAATATGTGCTTTGCTGAGGAGCATACAAAAAGGATTGGGTAGAAATAGTTTAGTTCTGGAAAGCTGAATGGCTCAGACTTGAGCATTCACCACCTTGAGTCACACGTTCTTTGTCCAAAATGTGAAGAGCCGGGTGAGAATTTCTTCAAGATCTGGACAAGGCACAAAGGGTTATGATTTAGGGTGATGCTTATCTGCGTTTGGAGCTAACAACATAAATCCCTGGAAAGTAGCTGGTGTCGTGTGCCAGCCGTGACTGCACATCACGACATGAACGTTTTATAATCTTTGCTTAGAAGCGGTGGCACTGTCCTGTGGGGCTGACTCGCCCCTCCCTCATCTGTGTTGCTGGCTCATGCTCTCCAAAACAAGTGGAAAGAAAAAAACAGGAGAATTTTATTAGTGGAAAATTCTTATTTGAAAGACCATCATTTCCTTTTCATAATGTTGCTTATATTCAGGAAGTAAAAGCTGGGAATCCGTGGGCTTTGATTTTAAAAGCCGGGCAGAAATGTTAGTTAGTAAAACAAAGGTGTTTTTCCCACTGTTCTGAGATCCGTTCTGGCAGTGGCTCTGGGGGCCGTGTGATGGTTTATGTCACTTGAAGACGTGATTCACCGGGAAGGCAGATGGCTTCATCCCATCAGAAACCATGGAAACCCCAACCCCATGCTCCTCCCATTAGGGGGCTCTCAGCAGAGGACAGACTGGAAGGTGTGTGTCACCAAGATGAAGTTAGAGATCCCCAGTGCACGCAATCTGAGCAAGATCAAATTCAGAGGCAACACTATTTTCAAAACCTATTTTTGGCTTCCTTCCAATTTGAAGCTAACACCGACATTCTGTTTTGCTGTTTCCTGTTGTAGGCGGATCGATTTAATTTTTAATGAGTGATTCACTACCCAGGGCTGTGTGTCTTCCTCCTGTTGAGCTGAGAATTAAGTCGTGTTTCCTTTTAAAAATTCTTTTTGATATAAACTGAGTAACATGGCACTCGGTGTTTGAGACAAGGGGACACAGTAATGCCACTTAAGAGTAGGTATTAAACCTGCCCAGGCTCGTGAGAAACCTCAGTGATGACATCATCATAGGACAGTCATGCTCTGCAGAAAAGCAGCCTGTCTCATTCAGCATCCAAAAACATTTCCTTCTACAGAAATGTTTTCAAAAGTTGTGTAATTTTTTCAAGAGGCAGTACAAAACCAGTCCATTTGGGGCAGCCGTGTGGCAGGTTCCCTCATGGGAAGCCGGCGACACAATCTGTTGCCCCACAGTGAGGCTGGGGCTTCCTGCCTGCCCATGCTGGCCACTCCCAGTGGTCTGGGTTCACTCAGCTGGCCTCTGCCAATCCCCTCTGATGGAAAATTTACATTACAAACATCCAACTTACATACAACTTAGGAAGGGAGGTTCGAACATCTGACTTACAGACAACTTGAACAGAAGCTACAACAGGTAATAGGTGAATGTACCTGTTCTGACCTACATACAAATTCAACTTAAAAGCAAACCTACAGAACCTATTTTGTTTTAACCCAGGGACTGACTGCCTATAGCACCACAGGGGCTTGCAGCTGCCAGAGCTGTTCAGCTCCTGCCTTGGCCCCATCATCACCAAGCTATTTTCTCTCCTTGGCCCTTTACTATGGCTCCTGCAGGAAGGATCTGAAGTGCTGGCCACCCCTCATCACAGTGAGGCCTTTCTGCCTGGCCTGAGCCCAGACGAGTGAGACCACCAGACAAGTGGTCAAATTCGTACCATCCCCCAGCACTTCTGACCCCCTGGCATCAGAGTGTACTGAGTGGTATCCGAGAGCTCTGACATCCGTGAGGATGACAGACACAGCCCACAAAGCTGTCCAGAGACCAGGTGGGGGCACAAGTCAGAAACAGTAAAGGAAAATGCAGGGCAGCTGGACGACTCAGAGACATGGGCGTGGAAAAGCATCAGGATCAGAAAGGGAGCAGAGGGCTGGCCAGCAGGGTTGGGGGCAGGAGCCTGAGGGTCTGTTCTCTCTAGCTGTGTGGCTGTCAACAAGTCATCACCTTCTAAGGACACTAGTCCAGTGGGCAACCAGACCACCTCCGTAAGCCCATAGGATTCTGTCCCTCAGAAGAAATGGAAAAGTTCTAGCACAAAATTAATGCACAAAACGTGGTCTCTGTTAGAGGTGAGGACACTAAAAAATATGAGACAGTAGCTGGGGTTTGCTTTCCTTGGGGATAATCTGCTGTTAACCTGGCATCTAAGGCCTGGGTTCAGGGCTTTCCTGAGCTGAGCGTCCCTCGGGAGGAGACACCTGCCTCAAGGTGGCTGCCCGCCTGCTCTCCCTGGTCTGCTGCAGCTCAGGAAACACCTGTGCACCCACAGGGCCAGACCACAGGCCTGGGACAGCCACCCAGACTGCTCCCTATGCTGATGTCCCTGCGTCAGAAATCCAGACACCGCCCCCAGAAAACCAGCAGCTGCGTCTGACGTGGGTGTATTGCATCAGCGATCCCAATACCTGGTTAGAAGTCCAAGTACATGGTTAGAAAACGAAATACCAAGTAACAAATCCAAAACCTCTTCAGAAACCCAGAGTCCTGGTCAGAGAGCCCAGCCCCTCATCCAGGCGTTCGCAAAGGGAGCCCTCATTTTTCACCCGGCCCTGCTCTCTGTTTTATCCATCATTCATATCACGTGGGACACAGAACTGGAAACCACTACCCAGTTGGTTGATGAGGCTCCCAGGCCTGATGGGACCAGCGTGGGGCCAGGGTCTCCATTCCTAGAATGATAGGAGTGAGCGTGTTGCCTCTGAGACCCCGCTTGCCAGCACCCAGGGCTCTCAGGTGCCCTTGGCAAGGCCGACAGGTGAGTGAGTGAGAGGACAGCTGGCGGGGAGCCCAGTGGGAAGTCATTTCCCTGTCTTCATTCTCCACGGTGCCTGGGGCAGCTCTTAGCCTGCACATAAAACCCAGGGGGGCTCCTTCCAAAACCGGGGAGAAGAGCATTTTCCTTTCTTCTCTATACCTCTCTGAAGCTGTCATAGTGGGGTCTTTGACTCCTGTTCAATGTCACACTTCCTCGGGCTCTGGGATATTCTCACGCCTCCACTTGGCAGGTGGAGAGCAGGCATCGGGCCTGACCTAACCCCGCGGGGCCTGGGCTAGTGGCCCTGCAGGGAGCAAAGGTGGTGTCAGTGCTGGTTGGGCCAGGAAGTGAACCAGTAAACCCACAGTGTGGGCAGAAGGTGGGGACCAGGTGCATCTCATCCCTGACACTGACCCATCACCCCACTGGACCTTATCCACAAAACACACATTCAGAGATAATGACTATGATGCATTTCCAGGCAGCAGGTGCAGGCTGTAAGCCCTTCTGAGTGAGGGCCTGAGTGACTGCTCTGGTGTCACAGTCCTGGAGCCAGCGCTGGGAGGAGACATGCTGGCCAGTGCAGGGGATGCTCACCCCCAGTAGTCAGAGCAGGGAGCACTCCACGGAAGTCAGAGTGGAGAGTGCTCACCCCTGGTAGAGCAGGGAACACTCCATGGGAGGTCAGGGTGGGGAATATTCACCCCCAGTGTCAGACCAGGGAGCACTCCATGGAGGTCAGAGTGGGGAGTGCTCACCCAGGTAGTCAGAGCTGTGAGCACTCCACAGGGGTCAGAGTGGGGAGTGCTTACCCCAGCAGTCAGAGTGGGGAGCACTCCACAGGGGTCAGAGTGGGAGTGCTCACCCCTGGTAGAGCAGGGAACACTTCATGGGGGGTCAGAGTGGGGAATGCTCACCCCCAGTAGTCAAAGCAGGGAGCACTCCACGGAGGTCAGAGTGGGGAATTCTCACCCCCAAAAGTCAGAGCAGGGAGCACTCTGTGGAGGTCAGAGTAGAGAGTGCTCACCCCCAGCAGTCAGAACAGAGAGCACTCCATGGGGGGTCAGAGTGGAGAGTGCTCACCCACAGCAGTCAGATCAGGGAGCACTCTGTGGGGGTCAGAGTGGGGAGTGCTCATCCACAGCAGTCAGATCAGGGAGCACTCCATGGGTGTCAGAGTGGGGAGTGCTCACCCCCAGTAGTCAGAGCAGGGAGCATTCCATGGGGGTTAAAGTGGGGAATGTTCACCCTCAGTAGTCAGAGCAGGGAGGACTCCATGGAGGTCAGAGTGGAGAATGCTCACCCCCAATAGAGCAGGGAGCACTCCATGGGTGTCAGAGTGGGGAGTGCTCACCCCCGGCAGTCAGAGTGGGGAGCACTCCACAGAGGTCTGAGTGGGGAGTACTCACCCAATGGGGTGTCACAGTCAATGGGGAGTGCTCACCCTGTGGGGGGGGGTCACAGTAGGGAGTGCTCACCCCAGGTAGTCAGAATTGGGAAAGCTCGCCCCATGGAGGTCACAGTGGGGTGTCACAGTCAGTGGGGAGTGCTCACCCTGTGGGGGGGGTCACAGTAGGGAGTGTTCACCCCAGGTAGTCAGAATAGGGAGAGCTCACCCCATGGAGGTCACAGTGGGAAGTATCACTTCGTGGGGGTCAGAACGGGTGGTTTGCAGAAAGACTTTCTCCTCCAGGGAAGAGTGCTTCATTTATAGCAAGAATGCCAAATCAACTCTCTCTGAGTCCATCATTAGTTTCTGGAAAGGCCTTTCCTGCCCACCGCATCCAATGCTCCTGACCCAGCTCCCAACCCCCAGCCCCAGGTTATTTCTGCCTCGACGTTATACTTTCTCCCCACTCTTGGGAGCTGTGGTGTTTATCCCCGCCCTCCCCCACGGGAATGTAGGCCCTAAGGGACAGGCATCTTGTGTCTCCTCCTCACACAGAGGCACTCACAGAATTTTAGGTGGATGCATGAGTGAAGTCTAACACTGTACATGGCTTCATGTCTTTTGGGGGTCAAGCATAACTAAGTTGACGAGGTCGGCTAACATCCCCAGTGACTCCGGCAATCCTCAGCGATGCTCTGCGTCCCACGCCAGACTGGCTTCAGTCATTTCTCTCACTGCTGTGGCCGTTTGCTCTATGCTGTGGCCATGCGGGCAGATGTCAGATGGGCGACCTGCTGCTTGTGCTTGCTCTGCCTGAACCAGGGGGAGCCTCGCCCGGGGTCTGCCTGGCCCCTGCTGCACGAGGCCTGCACATTTTAGTTCCGTTGAGTTTTTTTCCAGTGGCAGTTCTGTGCCCTCTAACCTCCATCCCCGAGATTCCTGAGCACTAAGGGATGTGTCCACCAATCAAAGCCACCTGCTGGCATTGAACTTCTGTTCTTGAAAAGGGATCTGGGCTTGGTGCCTGTAGCTAAGTGGTTAGGGTACTGGCCACATGCACCAGGGCTGGCGGGTTCAAACCTGGCCTGAGCCTGCTAAACAACAATGACAACTACAACAGCAACAACAAAAAATAGCCGGGCGTTGTGGTGGGCACCTGTGGTTCCAGCTACTTGGGAGGCTGAGGCAAGAGAATTGCTTAAGCCCAAGAGTTTGAGGTTGCTGTGAGCTGTGACACCATAGCACTCTACCGTGGGCAACATAGTAAGACTCCAACTCAAAAAAAAAAAAAAAGAAAGAAAGAAAGAAAGAAAAACAGAAAGAGAAAAGTTTTTAAATCAGCCACTTAAAGAGGTAGTCTAAGATGAGACCCTTGTGGTGGATAAATATGTAGATGAAATACTCTAAGAACAACGAATCTGACAGCAGCTCCCTAGCCCATCAGGGCAGAGGGGCAGCAGCTGGCAAGAGAGCTCCCACTCCAGAGAGCCAGGGTGACCCCCCCCTATTCAAAACCTGCCTATGTCCCCCAGTTCCTGAGCTCTGAGTATGCAGGAATTATGAACGGCACCAAGTACGCTCCTAAACCTGCGCCCTTGTCAGTGACCCTCCAGTGGGCCTTGCTACCTGGCCTTCTTGGTTTTCCTTAATCCATTTCCCTGGAGAGCCCAGTGCGCTTTCCTTTTTACTAAATATATTCAGAAGCCAAGCTGGGAGGAGGCAAGGAATGGCCCCACTGGAGGAGCCTCTGCAACCAGAAGCTTTGGAGATGTCACCAACATACAGAGTCACAGGAACCCAAGGTACGGGGCAAGAGAGTGTCTCAGGGATTCTAGAGATGATGGGGCTCCTGGGGGAAGAGCAGTGAGGACGTGAGACTCCATTTCTGACCATAATGCTTTCTCTTAGGGTAGGCTGCAAAACTGCCAAAAGCTTACATGTTTGAAATTCAGAGGGTCTGATCTGCTAACCGAAAAACAGGGTGAATTCTGAGTTCCCATATTGTGACACCAGATCAGTTTAGGCCAGTGTGATTGATTTTGCTGCACATTCATACCTTTTCAGCTAACTTTCTGGTATTTTCTTTTTGTTGCAGTTTGGCCAGGGCAGGTTTGAACACACCACTACCCACTGAGCCACAGGTGTCGCCCATATTTTCTTTAGTCACTTTAGTCATTCATATATTTTTCCCAAGACTTGGAAGGTAGGACCAGTGATTCCAGCAGCTTGATGTAGGAAGGAATAGTAGAGCTCCTAGGCACCCAGAGCTCTCTGGATCCAAGTGTGTGGTTCTCCTGCCCTCTTGAACCTGGGAGTTGGGTCTGGCTGACACTTATTATTCAGTCCTGTGCTGGCCCAAGGTCAGACTGCTAGTTTGCACCATGGTAGGCTGGACTTGAACCTTGATCCATTTGACTTTTAAGTCTCTGCTGTTAGCATCTGAACTAGATGGAGCCGTTTTTCTCCATTCTGAAGCTAAGAAGGTTAGTCCACGGTGCCCACTCCCAGGAAGGGAAATGCAGAAGGAAGTTGGCCAGAATGTGGGCATGGCCCACAGAAGACCAAGTTTGAAGCCAGCTCAGCTCTTACTGGGCTGTGCCTCAGCAACTGAGTGACATGCCTTCTAGGGCCTCCATTGAAAAGGTTTCAACAGCTTCCTGAGTTCTCTGCACCAAGGCATTGCCCAGCCAGGACTTAGCTAATGGTCTGGACCCTGGTAGCCGGGAGGTGGGGGGTTCAGAACTGGCGAGTATCTGAGGCTTTCTGTGAGTTCTTTAACAATAAGCTTTCATAAGCACCCACGTGAAAACCTGTTTCCCAGTGATGCTGAAATACTTGATTAATTCTTCTGGACATGATAGCTGGATGGTAAGGTAGCCAGTTGCTTGAAATTGTGGCAGATTCGCTGAGTATTAAGAGAGAATTGTCAGGTTATGAACCTGATGATTCTCAGGTGCCTCACTTGGCCTTCAGTCTGTGTCTATCCCAGCTCTACATGTGCCAACACACTGCAAATCTCATACCCACTTGAACTAAGTGGATTTGACCTCTGTTTATACAATGTGTGTGTGAAAGAAGGAGGCTCCTCTGAGGCTCAGCAGGCCACCAGCCCACCTTTCCTGGCTGAGATGCCCGCTGTGGTCTCCAAGAGCCTCGTTTCTCTGGGAAGATTCATGCCGTGGGCATCTTGTTTCTGGGCATCAGTGTGATTCACTTTTCGCTTCAAGATGATGGCAAGTCTCCTGTGTGGATGTAGAGCAGGGAATGATGTCTAATTATTTGGAAGGGAGAGGGATTTTCTAAGAAGGACCTGCAATGTCAGAAGCTTCTGTTGCCTGGCAACATAGAACTTTACCTATTTTCACCAAAGGCACTTTAAAGGGTACAAGATACCCATTCATACAAAAAGAGGGTAAGGGGGAGATCTTAAAACCTGCCCTGTCCAAATCATTATTCCCGCAATAGAAAATAAACCCTTAAGAGAGGATTTGGGCCAGAGGCTGGTTGCATGTTGCTCCAGTGGACAGGGTCACAAGGAGGTGGTGGTACCTCCATTTTTCCCAAGTCGTATTAACTATTGAGTTAAAGTTTGATCTAATTGCTCATTTCTAATATTAGAATCTCCAACGTGAGAATCCCTTCAAAATGTACACTTCTGCAGCTTCCCAGTTTCTCTGCCTAGGGCACCGCACTGTGGAACCCAGACCAGCCAGCCGTTCCTGCCCAGGTAGCATCCCTCAGGCCTTCTAGCCTCAGCCCTCGGCCCATTTAGGTCAGCAGCAGAGCTCATGGAAACTCTCTTTCCAATGAAGGAGGAGGCCGGGAGCTGCCCAGACCATGCAAATCGAGCACACTCAGGCTCT
This sequence comes from Loris lydekkerianus, assembly GCA_963574355.1. Taxonomy (NCBI): domain Eukaryota; kingdom Metazoa; phylum Chordata; class Mammalia; order Primates; family Lorisidae; genus Loris; species Loris lydekkerianus. The sequence goes on along the minus strand of CAUYPK010053767.1, from coordinate 18,148 downwards.
GCACTCACAGAAGCAGGGCTGGTGAGTCCTGGCTGTTGGGAATTCCTGTAAATGCCACAACTCTCACTTCCTTCTGAAGTGCGTGTCGCAGAAATGTGCCTGGTCAGCCTTAACATTCTTTTCTATGTGGAGGGAGTTTGGGAGGTTTTTTTAAATTTCTAAAACAATAAACCTTTTCAGTATCGAGCCAGACAAATCTTTAACAATTTTATGATTAAAAAAAAGGAAAGGAAATAAAGAAAAGAACTGAGAACATATAAAGCCAAACCCCCAAACAAACAAATGGGGGAAGGGAGGAGACCACAGTGTGACAGTCAACTTAATTCAGACTCAGGCTGACAATGAATTTGGGCCAACTTGGATTCAACATTTCACTTGAAGTTTGTCTTCAGTACATTACCTGCCTTTTCCAAACAGCAGCCTGTAAAGTCCAGCGCAGGTGGTTGACACCCTTGCCAGGAGCCACAGCAGCTCTCAGGAGCATGTGCAGCAGAGCTAAGGCCCTGAGCACCCAGCACACGATGCAATTATGAAGTCCAGGAGCTCCCAAGGGAGACCCCCTTTCAAGGTAATTTCCGCACCTTTCAGCTGGCGCGGGGCTGTAGGGACTTCCCTCCCACACCTGGACTCATGGGCGGGAACCTGAGCACCAGCATCGTTATGCTCAAGTGCAGTTCCAAACTTGGATAATCTGTTATTCTGGAAGGCTGAAAAGTAGAATTAGTAATATTCATATATACTTTTAAGACAGAGTTCACAGGTTAGAGACCTCAGGAATTATATAAGGGTATACCTATATATTATTGTATGTGTGTACAAGTTACAATTAAAAGATAAGCTAGAAGATATACAAATGGGGGAAGTAAGCATATTCTAAAGTAAATACAGCAAAAGTTCAATTAATGTGAACTTCCAGTCATAAAAATGTGTAGTTTCTCATTTCTAGTTACTTACTTTTCTCTTACATTTCTCAAGTTATTGATAATAGCAATGAATCTCTCCTTGAATTGCTTAATAAAGGACTATTAAATTCATGTATTTGCAATGTTCCTTTTTAAAAAAAAATCTTGCTGCACCTGTCACATTTACATGTGTGTGCATGGACACGTCCATTTGTCCCCACTGTGTGAGGAAGCTGAGAGTTCGATTAACTAAGTCTTATAGCCAGTACCACGTAATACAAATGGTTTGATTTAAGCGTCTGGTGTGACTGCAGTGGGAGGCAGTGGCACGCACAGCAGCAGTACCGCAACATCGCCATGGCAACCGGTGGAAATAATGGTTCCCTTCGGGAATAAGAGAGATCTCAAATCCTGTTGCAGTCAGTAGCGCTGGCTGTCTGCAGTAGAGATGGTTTTCAATGATTGTTTCAGAAATTCCTTATCAACAGAAAATGAATGGGAAGGGGAGTTTTCAGAAAATAAATGGATTTGCAGACAACTTGTGTGACGATCTAAATCATCCAGCACAGACTGGCAGAGATCTGGGAGGCTGAAGCCGCAGCTCCGAGGGCGTTCCATCCCCCTGGTCACAGCCTGGTCAATGTCCCCTGCAGCTCCCACAGAGCACATCTCTGGGAATGTTGCTGAAGCGTGCTGCCATCTTTTAGAGCCTTTCTATTCCTGTTTGGATTATTTTTGTTTATCAGAGGCAGAAATAATAGTGAACTGGAAGACGTGGGGTATAGAAATATCTAGCACAGCCCAGGGCACAGAGAAAGTACTTAGTAAACAGAGCCTCAAATCAAATTCTTGGGAGGAAATTAAAGTGACTGGCTGGGACTGCTCGTAGAAATTGTAATAGTCTTTCTAAAAAAAGCAGGGCCATCACAGCAAACCATTCTCCCCACCCAGCGTGCCACCTTGGTGCACGTATGTCCCTGTTCTTCAGAAAGATTTAAAATTGCATTAGCGCCACCAGCCCGATGAGTCCATGTTTGTGGTGCCCACGGCGCTCACCGAGTCTCTGGGAAGGACACTTCTTTGTGAAGTTGCCCTATTCCGCGGTTGGCCCCACAGAAAGTGACATGAAGACAGCGTATAAGAAAAAGGTTCACTTTGTCACAGGAGAACCAGCTGAGACGGGGCAGCTGCAAGAGCTTCAGCTGTTCAGTTAGCAGAATAAAGAGTAAAACTTGAGAGTACATTTCCCTTTTTGTTTTAGGAAGTAACTATTGCAAGAAAAAAAAAAAAAGTATTTTTGATAGGAGAAGTTCCCTCTCCAGCTGTACCAGGCCTGAATGAGCATTGCTCTTTGAACTGAAAAAGGGGGAAACCGGGAGTTATGATTCGTGGGGTGTGAAGTTTCAGTTATGGGCGTCCACCTGCCTGTCCTCACTGACGCTTGTGTACACTTAAAACTTGTTAGAAGGGTAGACCTCGCTCGTGTTCAATGTTCTTACTATGATCAAAAAAAACCCTCTAGCCCACACCTGAGGGAAGGTGCTAGTTTTCTGCCATCGATGGTATTGGAGTTCAGTTTATTTCTCCTCTGACAGGCCTTGAACATGTGTCCATGACGACTTATTTGGAAACTAAATCTGAACCACAGGGGGAAATCACAACTCGCTGTTCTTCCCTCCTCCCCGTGGGCCTGGATTCTACCTTGTCCTGGAGTGGGCTGCTCTGGTCTTTGGTTCCCGTGCCCGCTCTGTGCAGGGCAGGACCCTCCCCACCTGGGGCCGGGGGGGGCGGGAGGGGGTTGCCACCTGCAGCCTGCCCTGCTCCTGGCAGCTAGACCAGATTCCATGTCCCACTTCTTCCTGATTTATTTTAAACTTAAAAAAAAAATTCACTACACTGCTATGAATTATAATTGTATCTTTGAGCATTCATTTCAACTAGAGATGAGTGGTCTCTCCTGGTAAATGTTCTCCTGCTGGATTTTTGCTCTGGTTTCCAGTGACATAGCGTGATTGCCAGCAGCTGCCAGTCTTGGAAGGGAATTTACAAAGGGAAAACCCATGTTAAATAATGCCGAGCCTCTCGCACTAGTAGCTGCTTGGAAATGTTGAGATTATCGGCCGAGAAGACTCCGGGGCTGCAGACATGGGTTTGAACGAGTTGATCACCTAGGGGCTGTGGGGCCCTGTAAGTATCCATGGATGCACAATGTAGATAGGAAATGGGCTTTCCAGAATGTTCCTTCTGTTGCTGGTTTAGACTGCGAGAAAAATGCAATTTCTAACAGTTTTTAATTGAATATCAAATGTTGTACTCATTCGTAATTGAGGAACGTCGCAACCATCAAGGCTGCGGGTGAGCTCACTCTCTCAGTTTGAAGACTGCAACATGTGTTAGGTGGTGGCTAGCAGTTTGTGCAAATGGTTTCTGCCTGTTTTACGTCTTCCTACTTTATTAGATTTACGATTTGACTGATACATAGTTTCTCTTTCACTTAAAATATAAGAATTAATTTTCTTAAAAAAAAAAAAAGAATTTTCTTTAAGCAAAGAGAACGTGCTTAAAATTTTGGACATGCATCCTTCAACTGACATGAAAATATTGAAGGCATTTTAGGAAACATTTGATATGAAGCTGCCTAACCAGTGATTTGAAATGTCACAACACGGGACTGGAGGGAGAGATTTTCTCTAGCTTGGTTCTCTCTCTCTCTCACTCTCTCTCTCTCTCCTCTTTTCCCCAACTCTCTTTCTAGGTGTACAGCTTATGTTTAAGACTATATCCTACTGAATGAATAGCACAGGTTTTTATAGCCACTGGGTGTGTGATAAATGCTCAAATTGTTTATAAATTGCTAATTCCACTCTGTGGGTCAGCTGGTACAGCTCAGCTCTGAATTGTTTTGATACTTACTTAGGTGAGAACAAGCTTCCTGCTGAGAACAAATATTAGCTTCCATTCCCTGTGGTGCTTCAGTTGAGTCCTTTATCCGAAACTCAGTCTCCTTCCTGCCAACTGCAGGAGGCCCTGTGAACTCGTGCGTTTCTCTCTGGAGAAGAGTCATCCTTGGTACCGTAAGAGTTCTGCAAAGCCTCGCTCATCAGTGTGCAGACACCTCCCACTGAACTCAGTAGGTGATGGTGTTCAGGGCCCGGAGGCTGCTGCCTTGGGGAACTTGTCCTCTGCACTCAGAGCTGTGGACGGTGGGGAGTCTCTGAACTACGAGCCTCCACGTAAAACATCATGAGTGAAATCTCCAGTTCCTTTTAAATATCTGCTGTATTTTGTTCATGCTAAGAAAGAATATTTGACAATTCCATGCCAGAGAGCTTGTCGTGTTTTATCTATAACGTGAAAGGGCTTCCCTCTGTTCAATTCTGGTCCCATCCCAACTGCTCTGTGTAAAGAGAAGTCTCTGTGTGTGTGTGTGTGCGTGTGTGTGTGTGTAACCCCATGTGGGACAGCACACAGAGGCTAGCGAGGGAATGATATTATGGAGATGCCAAGTTCTTAAGAAGCATTTGATTTTAAAATCACCTTTGAGCTGAGCAGCTTCGTTGTCGGTGTGCTGGAGAGAGGCCCGAGGCAGGTAAATTGTGGGTACAGTTAGGGTGCCTGGACTTTCTATGCTTGGTATTTGATCCTAATCATGCTCTTGGTGGATTGGAGCATTTTGTAATATTTCACTCCTTTTTGGTGGTGATTTAAATCCTCTCACTCTCAGAATCGCTTCTTGGGGGCCTCTTTGGTGGTGCTGTGCAGTTTACTCACACGCCCAGGCCCCGGGGGTGCCTCCTACTTCTGAGCCCCAGGCAGGGCCCAGATCCCAGTCCCTAAGTGGGGCTAGCACCTGCCAGGGCCTGGTCTCTGAGGAATCTCCTCCCAGAGGCAAACTAAGGGCTGTGCCCTCCCTTTCCTAACCCTGGGGACCCTGTGTGGGGTGCTAGAATGTTCTGGAAGGTAAAATATGTGGAAGTTCTTAGGATTAGCAACACCCAGGACACCAAGCTGCACAAGCATGAGGAAGCTCCGTGTCCACCTCCAACCAGGTCCAGGGCTCTGAGGGTCCGAGGGCTGTGCTCTCCCGCTGGTCTCTCCTCTTTCCCGACCCGGTGGCGGCAGCAGGGGGCCATGGCAGGGCTGCCCTCATCTGATTTGTGCAGGCTGGAGGGCAAAGCCCTGCACTGCCTCAGGAGCTGCAGGGCCAGGTAGGGTTGTGAGCCCCTGGGCAACCACAGTCCCAGCCATTGCCTCTGCCGATGTGTGCGCTGATGGAGGCACTGAGCTGTCCTGAGAGGGTGCGTGCTCGGCTAGTCCTGCACTGCCTGCCTGTCTGTTGCTGCTGTGACCTCCCAGTGCCAGGCGAAGTGGGGTGACAAGTGGGGGCCCATCAGGGTGCTGTGGGTGAGGACAGAGTGTTTCCAAGGTGTTTGTTGAAGGTCACCACCTGCAGGAGACCTGTCCAGGGAATGGTGTGGGTGAGACAGTGCTCTTCAGGAGAAAGTCAGTACTGGGGTGCACCGGCTAATTCCAGAGGCCTATGGGTGGGAACAGGCACCCAGGAGGGAAGGCCAGCAGAGTGCGGGTTAGCAGGAAAGGGGCATCATCTCAGAAGCACCAATGTACCACAAACCAGTACCTTCTTTGCAGGTTGTCCTCCCAGATCTTGGAGCCCCGCGGGGCCCAGGGCACGTGTTCAAGCAGTCCTGTCGCGTGAATGGAAAAGAAAGGATGGATGGAGCCACATGAGTTCCCTTTGCCGTCACCGGGAGCCGTGTCTCACATGCAGGGTGCTCTATCTCTCTGTAGCGTGCAGGGAGGATAATTTATCATTAAATAATTATGCTAATAATTCAGGAACTAGTAAACAAACCTGCATGGTGTGTAAGCGGCGTTTCCAGCTGGCGCCTGGTCTCACTAGTCTGTGGTCACTTACACTCACAGCATCATTTTCCTCCTAACTCTTTCATCTGATCTGAGAGTCTGTGTTTACCTGATGAGCACGCCTCCGAGGTGAAAGTCCCCTGGAAGTCCAGGTGAGACTCCAGCGAAGGGAACGGTGGTAACAGTAGAAGCAAAAGTAGACGTAAGCCTTGGGGGAAAGCCAGGGGCCAGTCCACAGGGACAGTGCTGGACCGTCAGAACAATTGTAAAGGATAAAGTGAGAATAATGGAATGTGGGAAAGGAGGTGGGTTAACTATTTAGATGGAAACCTTATTGATTTGGTGGAAGATCAAAATAAGCATAGCGTTCTTATTAGCCTTGCATTGATGCAGCGTTGGGGGGGTTAACCTTTAAGATTCTTTGTTCACGTTTCTACCAGAACGTTTTGTAATGTATCGTTACAGTACGTGGGATATTATTATTACTACCACATACGAGGCATTGTTGGATTTTGTTATTATTCTTATGCGCCGTTCTTTGGAGAGCTGAGTCACATATACGTCTGACCTAAAAACGGATCTCATCGGCAACCCAGGACCACCTGTATCAAAAGTGGGGTAAGCTTTGGCTCAGACACCAGGTTCAAATCCTACATTGTTATTTCCTTGCTGTAAGACCTGGGGCAGTGACTTGATCTGGGTGGCACCTTCCTGGCTGGGTGAGTGAGGAGCAAGGAAATGCTTTTCGGAAACCGCTCTGCGTCCCTCCTGCCCGAGCAGGGCCCCAAGAGCACAGCCAGCGTTGCTGCCACCGGCTCTTTCCTTGTGTTCTCCTAATTACACTGGTAGTTGTCATGTTTTATTTCTTTGGGGAAAAAAATGTTTAAATTCAGCTGTGCTTTGGGAAAATGAACTTTTAAAAATGTTTTCTGGTATATTAAAAAACATCAGCACTGTGATTTCTGGAGGCATGCGGCGTAACCTATTTTGAAACCATGCTCTGTTACATTCACCCTCGTAATAGTGTAAAGAAAAAGAAGGAGCAAAAGAGGAAGCAACTCAGTGTCAGTGAACAGTTGTTAAATATAAAATAATCTTGAGAAAATTAAAAGTACACCACACTCCACCCATTTGTGGCAGCCCATGTGCGGACACGAGGCTCCGGGGCTCTGCCAGTGGTTTAAAATTAGAACTGAAGAAATGAGACCCAACTTAATTAGTATAAATGTTGCCGTGTAGCTGCTAATAATGAGTGTAATTTGCAAGACACGCTTACCATGTAATTTAGCACAAGGAGGCCCACAGAATGCACCACTAGTATTTAATCAAGATAAATGATTAATACAGAAGAGGACAAAGCTCAGGGATTGGGAGCTTTGCAGGGGCTCCGTGGGTGCCCATCCCACCTGGTCCCACGCCAAAACATTGCCTGGTCCACAGACAGGAAGTTGCGTCATCATGCCTCAGTTTCCTTCTCTGTAAAATGAGCATAAAAGTGGCCCCAATTCTTATTGCTGCGAGGATTAAAGTAGTCGATGATGTAAAGACCTTGGGGATGGGTTTAGTACCTAACACTTAACAAATGTTGCTTATTATCATTTTGATAAATGTTATTACCTATGCGATCTCGATCTTCCTACAATAATTATCTTTACCAAGGTAAAGTTCACATAACATAAAATTCACCATTTGAAGTGTATAATTAATGGCATTTAGTGGACTGCAATGTTGCACAACCACCACGTCTACCTGCTTACGACATATTTTTGTCACTCCAAATGGGAACCCTGAGCTCACGAAGCCATCAGTCTCCACGACCCCTCTTCCCAACGCTTGGCAGACGGCATCAGCTGGTCACTTTCTATCTTTTGATACATATTCTAGGTACTTTCTATAAACAGAACTGTTCAGGTGTGGCCTTTTGTGTCAGCTTCTTTCCTGATGTTTTGGAGTCCTCTGGGGCAAAGCATATATCAGTATTTCACTCTGTTTAAGGCTGAATAACATCCACGGTGTGGGTACACCACATTTTATCCATTCATGGATGAACAGGCAGTAAGGCTATTTCCGCCTTTTTGGCTATCATGAATAGTGCTGTTATGAATATTCACGTACAATGTTTTGTTCAAACACCTGTTTTCAGTTCTTTTAGGTCTATACCTGGGAGTGGAATTTAAGCATAATTCTATGTCTAAATTGTAAGGAACTACCAAACTTTGCCATAGCGGCTGCACCATTTTAATTCCTTACAGCGATGTCCAAGGGGTCCAGTTCTACATCTTCACCAACACCTCGTATTTTCCTTTCTTTGTTTTTCCTAAATGGTAGCCATCCTAGTAGGTATGAACTGATGTGCCACGTGGTTTCGGTTTGTGCTTCCTTATGGTGAATGATGATGAGCATCTTTTCACGGACTTTTTGACTATTTCTGTATCTTCTCTGGAAAACTGTTCAAGTCCTTTACCCATTTTTAAATGGGTTATTTGTCTTGTTGAGTTATAAGATTACTTTCTATATTCTGGCTACTATCTCCTGATAAGAGTATATGATTTAAAACCCCTTTCATAGGCTGTTGTTTTGCTTTACTGACAGTTTCTTTTCATACACAGAAGTCCTGAGATGATTTCAGGTAGAAACCAGGTATAGCAGTGGAAGACACTGAACAGAAAGGGAAGAAGTCCTTCCTCTCTTTGTTCCCTCCTGATCTCTTTTATACCCAAAGAGAAAGGCTCATTTTGGGACTGGTGTGGTTTTAACGCCCATCTATCACTTTCTAATCTACACGTTTAGTGAAGAGTGTGTAGGCTTTAGTCCACGAGCCTTCTGCATTCATCGTTGAAGTCATCTCTGCGTTTGCCTGGTGATACTAGATTTCCCAGTTACACTAGTGACGGAAGAGTTTCCCTTTCACATAAACATGCTTGATGTTTATAAAAATGAATGAATGATGTCACAAAGCCTGAGACGGTGGCAAGAGTGTGATAACTGATGTTGGTGCCTGTACGTCCTCCTGAGTTGGAGACAGATGAGATGTGCCAAGGACTGTGGATCTGATGATGGGGCGTGGGCAGGTGGAGGAAGCTGGGCAGCCTGGCCAGTAGCGGGCACCTGGCAGCCAGTCTTCACTGGTAGCTGCACTGGACACCGTTCCCCGTTCTTTCTCACTTAGGCCTCCCGACTGCCCAGAGAGATGAAATAGGCCTGGTGTGTGCTTCAGGGTGGAAAAGAAGAGAGGGCAGAGGGTGAAGGTTGAGAATGTGCAGCACCTGGAGATGGACGGGTGTGAGAGGTGAGGGGGAAGGAGGGTCTGGAAGGGTCTAGAAGGACCCCACAAGGAAGGACACAGTACCAGAGGTATTTTAGAGGCCTCTTCTCAGTTTTCCTGAACCTCAGCATCTGGTTCAGTTTCCCGTGGTGGCTGTGAGAAATGAGCACAAACTTGATGGCTAAAAACAACAGCAGGTGTTACCTCACGGTGCTGGGGCTGCAAGTCTGGAGCCAGGTCTCAGCAGCACCCTACCCCTTTCAGAGGCTGGAGGGAAGGATCCTTCTTCCCACTTCCAGCTTCTGTTGGGCCCCATGTTCCTCGCCTCCTTGGCTAGTGGCTGCATCGCCCCAGCCTCTGCTGCCTTCTTTGTAAATGTCTGTGCCTCTCCTCTTCCTGTGCAGACAGCTGTCATTGGATGCAGAGGCCACCCTGACTCATTACGAGGTTCCGGGTGGCCATGGATTGGGGGTCACTGCTCAATCCCCAGGGCAGCACCTTTCGCAGGTTGGTAGCTTGTCCTTCTCCACCGAAGGCCTTAAAGGGATCTCTGATGCCAGCAAACTTCCTGAGAATAACCTAATAACCAGTAACCTTAGTAACTCTGAACTTCTGACATCAACTGCCCGGAGTCAGCACCATCAGCATCCCTGGCAATTCCACAGATGAAGGAGGAAGTGGATTTTCACAGATGAGGTTAAATCAGAGCACAAGAATTTTGCACATAATCAACTTCTGGGTGCCTTTTAGGCACTAACTAACTTTGGCTTGAAAATCGCTGCTTAATTTAAGCCTGTTTCTTCCTGTCTGAACTAAATGGAATCCAGAAGATGGACAATTGGAGGTTGCTAAATGGTGTTTTACTTAGTTTCTAACTAAAAATGAGAGCCCCAGCCATATTTATGCTGTGTTCATACAGACTGTGTCTTTCTTGAAAACTTAGCCATGTGGAGTTGGAGAACATCTAAGCGCAGGGCATCCTTGACTTCCGTTTGCCAGACCTGGGGTGCAGAAGAAAGGAGCTGGACAGATGTTGGAGTGGACACAGGAACCGAGAAAGCAGGCACTAGGCAAATGGAAGCGCCCTTCCTCAGCCCCTCAGCCCCTCAGCCCCCTGGTCTCCTGTTCATCAGGAGGAAAGTATTTCTGTCCTAGCTCTGCATGAAGCACTCTCTCTACTCCTCCCAACCTCCTCATCTGTACCGAATTTCAAATGAAAGGATAAACTTTGCTCAGAAGACACCCCAGCGTTTGGCACGGGTCATGTAAAACTTGAGTCTTGTGGAGAGATTGACCCTGTTGGACGTGAACATCTCTAAACACAGGTGAATAAACTCAAACAAATCCCCGCAGCCTGTCTCCTGCTTCCCCATGACGTGATTTCTCAGCAGATTGTGCCAGTCATTTCCTTGGAGGTTTATTCCTCTTTTTTCTTGTTTTGTAACAGGGCAAGGAATTCTCCCTCAAGAGACACAAAATTCTGTGACTCCGTGTGGATAAATATTTGAGGGGATGAGACTGGGTGTTTATAGAGACATTGATTGGAAAAAATAAAGGCCGGCTTGGGCCTTTTCTTTATAAACCCTCTGGCTCTTTCATTCACTAACGAACAAATATTTGCGAGGCACCTATTTTAATGATGTGAGGGATTTTTCCAAGTAGGCCAGCATTAAATTGAAGTTCTGAGCAGAGATGTTTAGAATCCAGGAACCACAAAATGTTAGCGTCTGTTAGCACCAAAATAATTCATGGATATTTTTTGGGATAGGGGAAGGAATTAAAGTAAATATTTTCAGTGTATTTTTTTTTTTTAATTGAAATTTACAAAATGGGTGTCCACTTATCCTGTTTAGATAGAGACCCATGTGCCCCATGTTTGTCCCAGTAAAGTCTTCCAGTGTTTCACAATAATTTCCAGGTATAAGGAGCTAGGACCCTGAAGATGCAGGTTCTAGTGTCTGGTTGCTTTCCGACTGCTCTGGTTTGAATTTAGGTTCTGTGTTTTGCCAGATGAGCCTTGGGCAGGTTACTTAACATCTCTGATTCTCAGAGTCCTCAGGTTCTCGAAGTCTCAGAGAGCCGTGATGGGATCAGTTGCGTCCATGCCCAGAGGGCGCGCTGTGCAGCAGGCAAGGTCATGAGCACCCAGCAGCCACCCTGTGGGCACTGTCCTGAGCACCCAGAGGCTACACTGTGGACACTGTCCTGAGCGCCCAGAGGCTACACTGTGGACACTGTCCTGAGCGCCCAGAGGCTACACTGTGGACACTGTCCTGAGCGCCCAGAGGCCACGCTGTGGGCACTGTCATGAGCACCCAGAGGCTACACTGTGGACACTGTCCTGAGCGCCCAGAGGCCACACTGTGGACACTGTCATGAGCGCCCAGAGGCCACACTGTGGACACTGTCATGAGCACCCAGAGGCCACGCTGTGGACACTGTCCTGAGCGCCCAGAGGCCACGCTGTAGACACTGTCCTGAGCGCCCAGAGGCTGCACTATGGACACTGTCCTGAGCGCCCAGAGGCTGAGCTGTGGGCACTATCCTGAGCGGCATCAGCATCTTGACTTCTGCTTTTCTGCTCCATCCCTTGCTTCTGTGCACTTGTCTCCGAGATAAGGGGGCACATCCTGCCTCCAGTCCCCAGGTCCTATGTAGGTAACTCTGCCCCTAGCTGATGCTGCCTGACAAATGGCACTTAGAGCTTGTCACCCTTTCTGCTGCCTATCAAGTCATGGGATGTGCCTGGGGGCTACAGGGAGACACACGGAGGCATCACATCACATGTGCTGCAGAGACTCCTGGCCGGGGCATGTGCCCTGGAAAAACTGCTCAAAGTGCCATGAAGAGTGTCTCTCGAAGCCCTGTTTCCTCATCTGCCCAGATGCCTTTGCAGCCCCAGTGTTTGCTCTATACCTCCAGCTTTCCCCCTGGAGGCCTTGGAGGGGCAGAGAAGTCTCTGGGAGGCAGGGCTTTCTGTGCCTGGAATAGCCTCACCTCAGCAAGGAGAAAGCCTAGAGGTTCTTAGCAAAAGCCATGGTGGCAGGGAAGATGCAAAAGCCCCAAACCCAGTTCTCAATGGGTTGATCAATGTCCTTTCTTTTCTGACAGGCCAGAAAATTCTGGAGTGGGGGGTGGCACTCCCATGGAGACAACTAGCAGTGCTACCGGGATGTCTGCACCCTGCTTTGGCCTTAGCATTGCTCCTGCAAACTGAGTCACATTTCATAGGACCTCTATCTTGCCTCCTGCTTCGGGTGGGGAGTCGGGTGTGAGAAGGAAGTGGGCACGAGGTGTGAAGATGCCACCCCTTTCTCAGAGGCAGACAAGCTGGCTAAATGCTACTGCCAAAGGTCATCCCGGCCACATCCTTGTCTCTCAAGGATCCAGCCAGCAAGTCAGTGAACACACCTGCCTGAGTTCAATGCCCAGTGCTCAGCCCCAGAGAGGACAGGGAGAGAGGAGGTCCCCTGTCTGGCTGAGGCTGGGACACTGTGTGTGTCCTCTGCAGATGGGACCAGGGGTGAGCCTTCTCAGTAGTGAGCAGCTCAGGAACAGGGAGTTCCTGAGGCCAGCTAATGTGTCACCCCTGCTTTGTCTTCAGGGCTGAAAGCTGAGGTCTCCATTAGAGGTCCCTCTCCTCTTGGAATGCCATTGGATAGAGACAAAAATAACACCAATTCCATTAGCTCTGAGCAGAACGCATTTTAACGGGTTTATTTACACTCCTGCAAGGGTAAACAGCAGCAGCAGATGAGCTCAATGTTTCGTTTCTTCCTGAGCAATCTAGGATGTTTTCCCAAGTTAGGAAACACCTTGGAGGGATCTGAAGGGTGGGGGTAACATTTCAGGCCTCCTGCACACCAGGCACTCCTGACGGCTTTCTGCTCCCCTATAGGCTTTCCCAAGAGGTGCGGTGAGGCCACTGTGGTGCTCCGATAAGGAACATGTGGGCCAAGGCCACACAACTCATGGGCTATGTTTTGAAGAATAATGAAAAGAATTTAAGGATTTGGGTTTTAAACTTGGGGTCCCCAATTCCTTAATTGTTTAAGTGTCACTCATAAAATGGGAGAAATACATTCAGTGCATCATCGTGTGATCTGCTTTCATACTAAGACAAGAACATCTCACTCTGGTCTCAGTGAAGTGACTTCACCTCCCTTTACAGGAGGGTCAGGTGGACATTTGGTAGGCCGTCCAAGCCCTGACCGTTTGGAAAGAGAAAGATTCGTTACGCAGAGCAACAGCTATGAACTGAGACAGTCCAGGGCAAATGGACGTGTGGTCACTCTGTTTATGGGACCTTTGACTGTCATGCTGGTCATTCATTTGTGTGTTCAGTCATTTACTCACCATCCCACTAGTCCTTATGGGCAGCCCCCTGGGCCCAGGCCCACCTTCACCACCAGCCTGACTAGCCCAGTGTGTCAGGAACACCTCTGGTCTCACAGCAGAGATCACTCCCCATTTACAGGTGATGCAACTTGCCGGAGATCCCACACAGAGGAAGTGCCAGAGGCCAGGAGGTTTGAAGCCAGGTTCCTGTGTCCCCAGCCTCTGCCAAAGAGAGAAGAGAATGCCGTGGCTTAGAAAGTTGACATGTTTTCCCTGTTGAGGACTTAAAAAGCTGCTCCCCTCACTGGGGCACAGGTGCCATCACCACATCAGGATATGACCTTGACGCCCTTAACCCAGACACTGGCCTGGCCTCTCCCCTTCCTCCCTAGTGCCCTGCCTCTTTTCCTATCTCCTCCTTCCTTACCCATCTTTCTCCCCAGCTTTGGATTCCTAGACACAAACATCAAAATCTAGTTGTCCTCAGCTGGTTTGTTAAACAGCTGACAGCCCATCCACTGAGCAGAAGGCAAGTGTCTCAGGAGTCTCCCAACTTCCTGAACACCACCTCTCCCTGAGTCATATATCACTTTATTTGTGCCTACTTTGAGTTAACATCTCCAGAATAATTAATTTTAATACGTGAATGTATGGAAGAATCGATGTTATGGAAGAAAAGCCAATCTCCCGAAGCATGCTATGTGATGGATAATTTCCCTTATTTCATGCAAGGCAGTACCATTCAGACATTAAAATTCTTTGGGGCCAGGTGGCGAAAGCAGAAGAGGGTAGAAATAATGAATCCACAGATTATGAGATAAAATCCAAGGCTGGGAAATGAGTGTGAGGCTGCCTATCGAGGGGAATTTGGGTGCCTTTTATAATGCTAGTTACTAATTCATCACTTCAGCTTAGTGAATGCAGAGAAAAAATTATTTCAGAACAAATGTTTGCCCTGAATTGGTGAAGTCGATATTTAAGTGATCCTGGGAAGATACAAGTTGGATGAGAGCATGACCTTGAATGCCGGCGGAGTCTGGAAGGGTCTGGTCTGGGGTCCAGGGTCTGTAAGCCCCAGCAGGTATGCGGGGGACGTTCCTATGGCTTCCCGACGGCGCCGCCTGCTGGCCATACCTGGCATAGCACCCAGGGTTCAAGCACAGCGCATGCGCGGAAACTGCGGTCCCACCCCCATCCCACCGGCATCCTTAATACTTCCAAATTCAGGTTTTAAGTTAAGCCCACAGCATTTTCATTATTTGAAATTCTCTTCTCGGGCACGGTTTTCACTCTCCTTTTTAGCACTGAATACTAATGCGCCAGGAGCATTCTGGGGTCTACCAGCATTCTGGATCCTCCTGTTGGCGCCTCCTCAAGGAGGAGCTTGGTACGTGAGGGTGCCTTGAAGGTGCCAGTGCAAAGGCAGCGCCCTAGACCCTGAAATGTGGTTGTTCCTGTTCCCCTGCAGCCAGCTCAGAGCAGATCCGGGGCCAAAGAGTCCACCTTCCTAAAGGGAAGCCCCAGACCACAAAGAGTCCCCAAAAGACAGTGACTTGCCCAGGTTCACCCATCTCCCATGTTGGGGCTCCTTTCCGGGTCCTGCCTGCCTCCTGGAGCCTCCCTGTGAGTTGAGAGGGTGATTTCAGAATAATCAAATGCCCAGGAAAACTGACCACAGGGTCACTCTGAAGTCCGGCAGCTTCCTGGCCAATAAAGCAAACTTCTCCGCCCTGAAACCCAGCGTCTCATCAGCCTAAACAGCATATCCAGCGTTATCTTGTACCCGGCTTTGCTGAACACCTGCAGGGGAAGCTCCTCACCACAGCAGTGACAGTAAGGGACCCCCAACCTCACCAGAGAGACCCTTGCCATCAGCCTTCTCCTGGCAGCCAAGCCTGTGACCGTCTGGGTTTCTGCTCAACTCAGGAGTCATCTTCATTAGGTATAGAAGATGCATCATGTCCTGCCGGTGGGAGCTGCATAAGGGCAGGGATGGGGCCTAATCCTCGTGGCATCTCCAACACACAGGACTTCTATGTTGAATCCAATGACTGGAGAAATCTTCCAAATGTTTGGCCCAGCCATGTCCACACCCCCACCTTCAACCCACTGGGGTCATTTTCAAGGAAGTGTGATCTCTAATTAGGGTAGAAATTCCAGAGAGCGGCAAGTTTGTCTAATCTTGCCAATTAAACAAGACCCCTTCCCATGCTCTGTGTCCAGATAACACTCAGTAAACATTTGTTGAATAAATGAACAAATAAACACATTTCTGTTAACTGGTTCCTGGTCGTACTATCAGCATTTCTTTAAAAATTCATGAGCTCCGTAATGTTTCCCAGTGTGAGAGCAAACCGTTTTATGAAACCGGCATGAATTTTCTATTAAAGAGAAGAGTATCTATTTATTAATATTCCCAAGGGGTAGCTTTTTGGTTTGCTGCTGTGCTGCTGCTATAATTTTCTATAATTACATGGTGTTGATTGTAGTTTACCGACAGAGCATCAATAAAGAAAACTGTAACCCTGGAACTCCGTGACTTATGGCAAGCAGCCTTACTGCACGGAAACTAATCAGCTAGCTGGGCCGAGGGTGGTAAAGAGAACATTCTTCCCCCAAAACTGTGAGTAGAGGAAACATGAAGGGGCCATGCAAATCTCAATGTTTGCAGGCAAAACTAACAGCAAGCAGGGTCTCTATTAGGAAATTGGTTGGCATAATCCAGCTTGGAATGGAGAGAAAGACCTATTTTTGAGTGTCATGGGGGGGCCAGTGGACAGAAGGCACCAGGAAGGGACAGAGCCTGTTGAGAAAGCAGCCCTATCCGCAGCTCTGTGCTAGAATGTCTGTGTCCCCTCCAAATCCACGTGTTGAAACCTAATCACCAATGTGCTGGTTTTAGGAGGTGGGACTTTGAGGAGGCAGAAGCCCTCATGAATGGGACTGGGACCCCTTTTTTGAAGGACTGCCTTCCCCTCCTGTGAGGATGCAGCAAGCAGGTACCATCTGTGAGCCAGGAAACAGTCCCTCCCCAGACACAGAATCTGCTGACACCTTCATCCGGGACTTCTCAGCTTCTAGGACACTGAGAAACTTCTGTTGTTTATAAACCACCCAGTCTAAGTTATTTTCTCATCGTGGCCCGAACTGACTAGTGTGTAAAGGGAATGTTCTAAAGAGAGGGCTATGTCTGTTTTTTTCACTGACGAACATAAGAAGGTGTCAGTAAGGAGATGAATGAATGAGTGAATGAATGAATGAGTGAATGAATGAATGAGTGAATGAATGAATGAGTGAATGAATGAATGAGTGAATGAATGAATGAATGAATGAGTGAAAAGCAAGAGGCTCCCATGGACTGACTTTCAGTGGGCTCGAGTGTGGCCCTGCCTGTGCCATCCTCTTGGTGTGTGACTTGGACTGGATTGCTAGTACTCTCTGTGCTGTGGTCATCCCAGCTCTGGGAGAGGATCTGGACCCCCCTTCCCAAAGTGGCTGTGAAATTGCTCATGGCGTCCAGTCAGGCCTGCCTGGGACAGCTGGGATAATTCAGGCTGGAGGTTGGTGGAAGCTTCTCACACCCACAGAGGGGCCACCAAGCGGGAGCTGTACCAGCCCAGCAAGTATGAAGTGGAGCAGGGCTTGAGCAGGGACCCTGCCCCAGGCGTCCCCACCGAGCACCTCTGTGCCTGCACTCACAGTCGGGGTGTCCAGGGGCTTCCGAGGCAGCTTCTCTGAAGCATAAACTATGGAAGGTTCTTTCCTTAGTTGCAATTGGGGGGGGGGGGGGGTATTTTTTTCACCAAATAACCAGAGGACCATTTATAAATAATTCATGCATATTGTTTGGCCCAATTAATATTCTTCAGAAGGTGGCAGCAATTCTCTGAAGTTGTTTCCTTCCAACATGTGTCAAGGGTGACACGGGAACACTTCTGTTAGGCTCGGCCAAGCTTCTGCCCTAATTAGATATTTGCACAGGAGACCCAAGCGAGGTTGGTGGATTTATTTTTAATAAAGGAAGATTAAAATTTGTGCATCTACAGCACTTTAAGGAAGACTGAACCAAATTAAAAATCCTCCCAGGTTTTTCAGGTAGGGACCTGAAAAGGAAACATTTCACATGGAATTAACTGGAACTTGTTGCTTTGAGTCCAGACAAGAAAATCAGGCTCCACCCGGACCCGTCCCAAACCCAACTTTGAACTGGTTTGTTGGAGTTGAGACTCTGGTGATAGCAAGATATGCCCTCTGCATTTTGAGAGCCACTTAAACCACACCTTGTGGCCAGGTGTCCACCTGTGGGGTGGCAGCCATGGGCTGCAGAAGGAAGGAAGCTGGTGGGGACAACACCACCAGGGGGGAGGGTAGAGGCCACCTTGGCACTCTCCAACCCCACAAGGTCACACAGGAATGCAGGCCACACCTGATCTTCCCAAGAAAAGACAAATCTTCAGACTTTGATGCAAGAACCCCCACTTTGAAATGTTTCAAACTAATTTAAAACCTTAGAAAATGTCAAGAATGGGGGAAAAAAGTATCCAATGTACTCAATACTACTATGAAATCAATATATGACCACCTATACACTCATACGAATGGCAAAACATAACGATAGTCCAGAAAGTAGAAGGGAAGTGGAGAGGGAGGTGAGGGAGGATATGGGATGAGGAAGAGTATTTAGGGGGATCTCACCTAATGTGCACAATGCAATGTTACATTTTAAAACTATTAAGAAATGAGTATAATTGTGATGGAT
>CAUYPK010053766.1:0-40931 GCA_963574355.1 Loris lydekkerianus | reverse complement strand
AAGCTTTTTAGTTTGATCAGGTCCCAGTAGTGTACTTTGGATACTGCTTCAATTGCCTGGGGAGTCTCCTCATAAAACATTCACCCAGGCCGATTTCTTCAAGAGTTTTCCCTGCACTTTCTTCAAGTATTTTTATAGTTTCATGTCTTAGGTTTAAATCTTTTATCCAGTGAGAGTCTATCTTAGTTAATGGTGAAAGGTGTGGGTCTAGTTTCAATCATGTGCTTATTTCTTGATTGCATATATTCTTTGATGACATCTCTGTTCATATCTTTATTTCTTTCACCCTTTTGGATGGATCGTTTTTCTACTGCTGGGTTTTATGAATCATTTATTTCGTCTGGGTAAAAATATCTTACCAGATATGTGACTTGAAAATATTTCTTCTAGTACGTGGCTTGTATTTTTATTCTCATGTAAGTGTCTCTCATAGAGAAAAAGTTCTTAATTTTTATAATGTCCAGTTTTTAAAGTTGTTAGCTTTGGTATTAATTCTAAAAACTCATCATCAAATCCTATATCATATGGATTTTCTTCTACCTTTTCATCCAGAAGTGTTAAGATTTTACATTTTATACTTAGATCATTATATATGTCAGTTATTTTTTGCAAAACATTTGGAAAGCATTTGTTATACTGAAACATGTACATCTTACTGTAAAAAAAAAAAAAAAAAAAGCAATAAGGGTTTGGCAGTTATGATGGTTCACTCCTGTAATCCTAGCCCTCTGGGAGGCTGAGACAGGTGACATAGCTTGAGTTTAGGAGTTCCAGAGTAGTCTGAGCAAGAATGAGACCCATATCTAAAAATAGCCGGTGTTATGGTCGGCACCTGTAGTCCCAGCTATTTGGAAAGCTGAGGCAAGAGGATCACTTGAGCCCAAGAGTTTGAGGTTGCTGTGAGGTATGATGCCATGGGTCTACCGAGGGTAACAAACTGAGACTGTCTCAAAAAGAAAAAAAGTAATAAATTTGCTGGAGCCATAATTTGTTTAACATGTTTCACTTGGGAAAGACTCATATTAAAGGCCACTCAGTGTAAATTTCAGTTTGATGAGCTTGTATGTGATAAGAAGTCTCACCCCACTTCTAAAACCTGATGAAGAATTCAAACTAGCACATGATATTAAATAGCATCTATTGTTCCATAAGTCTTGAGACTGAACAATGACTGGTAAATAAACAATCAAAATTCTAAAATAAAAGACAAGCTCACTTCTTTCCCTTGAGTTAACTTTTGTATAAGATATTAGGTCTGAATTAAGGTAAAAATTTTTTTTTCACCTGAATGTTTAGTTTTCCCAGTGCCATTTTGTTGAACAGACAATCCTTACTCCATTAAATTACCTTTGTGTAAATTCTTACTCCATTAAATTACCTTTGTGTACTTGTCAAATATCAGTAGATTAGTAGACTTCATTTGCATGAGTTTTCTGAGTTCTCTAATCTTTCCATTGATCTATATTTCTATTATTTCTCTGTTACCACATTGTCTTGGGTAATGTAGTTTTATAGAAAGTCTTGACATTGGGTAATGTATGTCCTTGAACTTTGTTCTTTTTCAGAATATTTTAGTTATTCTAGTTCATTTGAATTTTCATTTCAAATCTATAATTAGCTTGTTGATATCTATAAAAATGCTTGCTCTGATTTTTCATTGGGATATGCGCCAAGCTGAAGAGTATTGATGTCTTAACAATGTTAACTCTTCAAATCCATGAGCACTGTATATGTTTCCCTTTAAAAATAACTGATTTTTTTTTATTGGTATTTTATTTCTTTCAGCAAAGAAATCCTATACACATAATGACAGCTCTAATGGCCATTCCGGAAAAAGAGTTCCAAAATTGTTTTGAAGGGTAACCTAGGTACTGGCATTAGTGCATAGTTTCCCAAGCAGAGTACTTCAAAGATGACTATAGTGATATTCAGCAATGAGGTGTGTAGCACTTTTTCTAGGTTGAGTTCGTGAACTGAATTTTCAGACCGTTTATTTTGTTAGATATACACTTAAATAATTGATTTTTGGGGTGCTATTATTAATGGTAATTTAAAAAATTTCAACTTCCAATTGTTCACTTATGGTATACAGGAATACAATTGACAAGATGACCTTGTATCCTATGAGTTTGCTAAACTCACTTAAGGGTTCTAGAATCTTGCAAGAATTCTTTAGGATTTTCTACATAGACAACCACGATGTCTGTGAACACAGACAGTTTTATTTCTTCCTTTCCCATGTGTATGATGTTTACTTATTTTTCTTGCCTTACTTCATGGATGAGAATCCTTCCATTACTATATCCAGCAAGAGTAGTAGGAAATAAAAGGGAATCAGATTGTAAAGGAAACAGAAAAACTATCTCTATTTGGAGATGACATGATCTTGTCAGCATAGAAAACCGTAAGGAATATATTAAATCCTTTGATTACAGTTCGATGCAATCCCTATCAGAATCCCAGCTGGGCTTGTATTTTTTAGATTTGACCATCTAAATCTAAAGTTCAAGGAATCCCAAATATCACAAACATGCTGGTGCATATCCCAACAAAACAAGACAAGACCAAAAAAGCAACAACGTTGGAGGAGTCACCTTCTAATTTCAAAATTTACTACAAAGCACAATAATCAAAACAATATGGTATTAACATAAGCATGAATGTTTAGATTAATAGAATAAAATTTAATCTGTAAATCAGTGGGGAGTTTTATTATCTTAATAACATTAAGTCTCCCCATCTTTAAACATAGACTGCCTTTCTTTTTATTTAGATCTTGGATTTCTTTCAACAGTGCTTTGTGGTTTTCAGGTTATAAATTTTTCACTTGTTTTCTTAAATTTGTGCCTAAGTATTTTATTCTTTTTATGCTAATGTAAATGGATTTTTTTTAAATTTCATTTTCAGTTTGGTCATTGATCTTGTATACAAACACAACTGGTTTTTGTATGTTGATATATCCTACAACATTAATTAACTTGTGTATTAAAAATTTTAATAGTTTATTAGTATTCTTTAATGTTGTCTATATACAAGATGACGTCATCTCCAAATAGAGATAAATTTTCTTCTTTTCCAATCCAAATAGCATTTATTTCAATTTTTTACCTAATTGTCTTCATTAATTCCTCCAGTACAGTGGTAAAGAATAGTGAGAGCAGATATTCTCCTTTTCTTAAATATTTTAGGGGGAAACATTCAGTCTTTCAACACCAAGTATAATGTTAGCAGTGGGTTTTCTGTAGAGGCCCTTAACTATTCTTAGTTTCTTGCATATTTTTAAAATAAATGATTAGAGGTATTGAATTTTGTTAAATACTTTTTCTGCATCTATACAGATTGTGGATTGTTTTGCTTGAGAATTTTTCAAGTCTTCAAATTTTCTTTTTTATTTTCTGCCTAGTTATCATGTCCATTATTGAAATTGAATTCTTCAATTATTATGATAGAATTGTCTATGTTTTTTCATAAACTTTGTTGGGTTTTGCTTCTTATGTTTTGGGGCCCTTTTGTTAGTTGCATATATGTTCAATGTTGTTATACCTTTCTGATCGATTGATCATTTTATCACTATAATACATCATTCTTTATTTTATTTTATTTATTTATTTTTATTTTAAATTATATTTTTTCTAACAGCATCACCATTCTAGCTTTCTTATTTTTGTTGTTTGCTCAATATATATTTTTATCCCTTTTCTTTCCTTCATTTTTTTATTTTAGAAGAACCAGACTTTCAAAAACCATGAAAACAGAACACCACCATACTGATCAATTCTGTCAATAAATGTGAATGGCTTGAATTTCCCTACTGGAGCAGCACAGGCTGGTTGACTGGATAAAAAGGCCCAGGCCCAGGAAACACATCTAACCTCCAAGGACAAAAAAATACTCAGGATGTAGGATGGGAAAAACATATTTCAGGCAAATGGAAACCAGAAAAAAAGCAGGAATCACCATCTTATTTGCAGATTCCTTGGTGTCAAACCAACAAAAGCAAATAAAGA
The DNA here is from genome assembly GCA_963574355.1 of Loris lydekkerianus. Taxonomy (NCBI): domain Eukaryota; kingdom Metazoa; phylum Chordata; class Mammalia; order Primates; family Lorisidae; genus Loris; species Loris lydekkerianus. Next base: position 36,924 of record CAUYPK010053766.1, on the reverse strand, counting down.
TAAAGATGGACACTACATACTGGTCAAGGGAGCAATACAAAAAGAAGACATTTCAATTCAAAATAATTACACACCCAAATTCAATGCTCCCATATATAAAACAAACCCTAACCAATCTAAACAATATAATATTCTGAGCCACCATAGTATCTAGGGACTTCAATACTTCCCTGTTAGAAATGGACAGATTCTCCAAGAAGAAAATAAACAAAGAAGAAATAGACTTAATCAAGACTTTAGAATAAATAGGCTTAATACATATATACAGAAAATTCCACCCCAATTAAGTTGAGTATACATTTAATTGGGGTGGAGTGTTCACCCCACATCAGCCTATAGATCATTATCCAGAATTGATATCTTATGGCATAAATCAAATCTCAATAAATTTAAAATAATAGGAATTATACCTAGTATCTTTTCAGATAACCATGGAATAAAAGTAGAACTCAATGCCAACAAAAATCTTCATCTTCACGTAAAGTCATGGAAACTAAACAAGCTCATGTTGAACAGCAGCTGGGCCAAGGAGGAGATAAAGAAATAAATCTTTAGATTTCTTGAACAAAATGACAATGAAGCCACAAACTATCAAAATCTGTGGGGTATACAAAGGCAGTTCTAAGAAGGAAATTTATCACGCTAAATGCATACATCCAAAAGACAGGAAGAGTGCAAATGAAAAACCTAATGAACCATCTCAAGGAACTGGAAAAGGAAGAGCAATCCAATCCCCACCCTAGCAGAAGAAAAGAAATCACCGTATTTAGATCAGAAGTAAATGAAATTGAGACTAAAAGAACCATTCAGAAGATCGGCAAGACAAAAAGTTGGTCCTTGAAACAATTTGACTAGGAACAGAAAACTAAGATCTCTAATAACCTCAATCAGAAAAAAGGAAAAATAACAACAGACACCACATAGGTACAAAAGATCATCACTAATTCTACAAAAAATTCTATGCCCAGAAATTTGAAAATGTAGAGAATATGGACTAATATCTGGAATCACACCACCTCCCTAAACTCAACCAGAAAGAACTAGAAATTTTAAACAGACCAATATCAAACACTGAAATTGAAGCAACAATAAAGTGTCTTCCAACAAATAAAGGTCCCGGACCAGATAACTTTACACTAGAATTCTATCATACCTTCAAAGAGGAGCTTATGCCTATAATGCAGAACCTATTCCAAAGTACTGAGAAAGCTGGTATCCTCCTCAACTCCTTCTACAAAGAAAATATCACCCTGATATCAAAACGGGAAAAGAATCAAAAAAAAAAAAAAAAAAAAAAAAGAAAAAGAAAACTACTGATCAATATCATTAATTAATATTGGCACAAAAATATTCCATAGGATCCTAGCAAACAGTACAGCTACATATTACAAAAACTATATATCATGATAAGGTGGGCTTTAGCTCAAGAATGAAAGGTTGGATCAACATTTGTAAATCCATAAATGTAATTCACCACATAAGTAGAAGCAAAAACAAAGGACATATGACCCTCTCAATAGATACATAAAATCATTAGTCAAAATTCCGCATCCTTTTCTGACAAGAGCACTTAAGAAAATAGGCATATATATGTATGGCATTTCTTAAACTGACAGAAGCAATCTATGACAAACTCACAGCCAATATCATACTAAATGGAGTAAAACTGAAAGAGTGTCCACTTAGAACTGGAATCAGACAAAAACGTCCACTATTTCCACTACTATTCAGCATAGTTCTTGAAGTTCTACCCAATGCAATCAGGCAATAAAAGGAAATCCAGAGTATTCAAATCAGGACAGAAGAGGTCAAACTCTCATTCTTTGCTGATAATATGACCTTATACTTAGAAAACCCCAGGGAATCAACCACAAGTCAACTGGAAGTGATTAAGAATACAAAGTCAATGCCCATTTATGCCAATAACAGTCAAGTTAAAAATTAAATCAAAAACACAATACCTTTCATAGTAACTTCAAAGAAAATGAAATACTTGGGAAATATACCTAACAAAGAATGTGAGGAGATACCTATAAAACCCTGAGAAAAGAAATAGCAGGAGACCTTAACAAATGGAAGAACCCACCATGATCATGGCTGGGAAGAATCAACGTTGTTAAAATGTCCTACTTACTATTCAAATGATCTATAGATTTAATGCATTCTGCATCAAAGCATCCACATCATACTTAGTTGAACTTGAAAAAAAATAGTACTTCTTTTCATATGGAACCAGAAAAAAAAAAATGAATAGCAATGCAATTCTTATAAATAAAAACAAATCTAGAGTCATCATGTTACCAGAATTCAGGTTATACTGCAAGTCTATAGTGATCAAAACAGCATGGTGCTGGCAACACACACACACACACACACACACACACACACACACACACACACACGGAATAGAATAGAGGACCTGGAGATTAAAACAGATGCATACATATCACCTTCTAATCTGAAATAAACAAAGCAAAAACATACACTGGGATAAAGAATCCCTATTTAATAAATGGTGCTTAGAGAACTGATTAACCACATGTAGAAGTCTGAAACTGGACCTGCACTTCTCACCATGTACAAAAATTGACTTCACTGGATAAAAAATTTAAATTTAAGATAAAAAATGATTAAAACTATAAAAGAAAGTATGTAAAAAACTCTTCACAGTATCAGCCTGGGAAAATATTTTTTGAAGAAGACCCCTTTGGCAATTGCAGCTACACAAAAAATAAATAAATGGGACATGATCAAGCTAAAAAGCTTCTGCATAGCTAAGGGCATAAAAACTAAAGCAAATAGACAATCTTCAGAATGGGAGAAAGTATTTGCAAGTTGTAAATCTGACAAAGGTCTGATAAGTAGACTCTGTGTAGAACACAAACTAATCAACAAGAAAAGACGAAACAATCCTATTTATCAGTGAGCAAGAGACATGAACAGAACCTTGTCTGAAGGCAGATGAATGCCCAATAAACACATTTAAAAAATGCTCATGAACTCTAATAATCACAGAAATGCAAACAAAACCACCTTGAGATATCACCCAACCCCAGTGAGAATAGCCCACATCACAAAGTTCCAAAGCTACAGATGCTGGCACAGATGTGGAGAGAAGGGAACACTTTCACACTGCAGGTGGAATTGCAAACTAATACAGCCTGTTTGGAAAGAAGCATGGAGAATTTTCAAAGAGCTAAAAGTAGACCTTCCATTTGATCCCCTAATCCAGTGGTTCTCAACCTTCCTAATGCTGTGGCCCTTTAATACAGTTCCTGTGGGCCGCAACCCACAGGTTTAAGAACCGCTGCCCTAATCTCTTTACCTGGTATCTACTTAGAAGAAAAAAAAATCATTTTACCATAACAACATTTGCTCTAGAATGTTAATTGCAGCTCAACTCACAATCGCCAAGATGTGAAAAAGACCCAAGTGCCCATTAACCCATGAATGGATTAATAAATTGTGGTATATGTATACCATGGAATACTATTCAGCCATAAAAAGATGGTGACTTTACATCTTCTGTATTAACCTGGATGGAATGGAAGAACATTCTCCTTTGTAATATATCATAAGAATGGAAAAGCAAGTATCCAATGTATTCAATAATAATATGAAAGCAATAGGAAAATAACTACATGTCCACCCAAAAGAAAAATACAATTAAACTCAAGTGGGGGAGGGGAGGAGGAAAAGGAAAGACAAGAGGAAGGGGGTATCAGTCAGCTCTCAGCTAATGGGCATAATGTAAGGGTATACAGCACATCCCCTGGGTGAAGAGCTCAACTATGACTTGGACTTTATCTGACAAACACAATGTAACCTAATCATTTGTATCCTCATCTTAATCTGAAATTTTAAAAAAATGATTGAGTAAATGTTTATGTTCCCTCAGGATCTTTTCCAAATCCATTAAATAGTTGTATGCTTTAAAAAATAACTTCACTAATTTCACTGGGAAGTGTATTCTAAGAGCTCCTCATGTTGCCAATACCAGAAGAGAAACATCAGTCATAGTTATCAATTTCCTTTCTCACAGTTCCAACAATAAAGAACTTTGTCTGTTTTGATTTTTTGTGGGTTTTTTTGTTGTTGTTGTTTGTTTTTCATACTTTTTACTTGAAAGCTCGATGTATATAAGATAGTAATTACCGAAGTAAATAGATATTATGCTTGGGTATATCTTTCCTTCAGTTAAGTCTTAGTGTGGAGGTTTACTTAAATCTAGTTAAACGTTGGGCCAAGCTTGATTTTCTTTGTTTATATTTTTACTATTTGACTCTATGCCTTTCCATGGGGCTTTGCATTTTCCCTTTGTAGTGCTCCCCCAAAAGAATCCGTCTCTTGTTGTCCTCCACTGTATTTTTGCACAATATTGTTAGCATAATGTTAGGGAACAGAAAGGGAAATCCCTGATATTTTTTATCATGCCTTCATCTTAGATACACCCTGAATGCCTGAGTTTTGGTGATGCAGACTTCACATGTGTTCATTTCTCTTTCCCAGAAGTAATGCTGAGCCTACCACACATTTCTGACTCCTCATAAGAGTTTTTATTTTTATTTTTATTTTTCCTTTCCCCAATTGCAGTAGATTTCTACTAGTAACTTCAGGGTATGAGTTTTGTTTTCCTTTTTCCTGAAAATTAATATTTTTATTTACCATGACGGATGGGTCTAGTTGATAACTATTTCCCTCTATTAGTTGGTATTATGAGGCAAGTTTTTTCAGATTCCCACTGATCTTCTCTAGGAGCACCTAGTGAGGTTTTTAGAATAAAGTCTGAAAGAGGGTGAAAGTCTCTTTATGTCTGTGACCCTTAGAGACTTCATGTGCTTTCATGTTAGCCCTCATTTACTCTTTAGAAATCCATTGATAATTTCTAGCCAGTTTTCTTACTGGTCTACATGGTGTATAGTATGTATAGTACTATTTGTCTCAGGTAAGCAAATGTTTGGGTACTATATATCCCTCTAAATGTCTCTCTCTAGATTTGGGGATAATTATTTGCCCTGTGTCCTGAGACATTTTAAGAGAATGTTTTATATTGCAATTTGTCCAACATTTTTTCTTCTTGTAAATGTGCAAGTGCCATTCTTTTCAGCTCCCTGTTTGGAGCAGAAACTGGGAATTGTCCTATTTGTTTTACAACTTAAACATTATATTCAATTTAAAGTTCCTTTTGGTTTCCATAAGCAGTACATACTCTTGCTCTAGTGCAGTGGTTCTCAACCTTCCTAATGTCGTGACCCTTTAATACAGTTCCTCATGTTTTGGTGACCCCCAACCATAAAATTATTTTCATTGCTACTTCATAACTGTAATTTTGCTACTGTTATGAATCGTAATGCAAATATCTGATATGCAGGATAGTCTTACGTGATCTCTGTGAAAGGGTCGTTCGACCCCCAAAGGGCTCACGACCCACAGGTTGAGAGCTGCTGCTTTAGTGGCTTGTAGTGAACTGAGAGTTGAGGTCTATTCATAGAAACATTTTTCTCCTTATCCTAAAATAATTTCTTAGTTTTGGCAGGAGTGTTAGGGAAAAGTAAAGTAAATATCTTCTATTGGCTCAATGGCTGAGTGATAAGTTCAGTAGTCTCCAGTAACAGGAATTCCCTTCGTTGTTAGTCATAAAGCTTTTCATTTTTTTTCCTGTTCTCTTTCCTTTTGGGGTATATAGGAGACTTTTGTAAAGATGAAAATAAACACCACATCATAAAAATTTAAAGCATTTTTCCTTGTCAGAATCACCTGCCATATGGATTTAACCAGATAATTTGGGGTTAAGGTAACAGAGTTGACCGCTTCTTCAGAGTCTGGTGAAATAGCCAACAGAACAATTGGGGCAGAAATGAGGCTAGGAAAATAACCACAACTTACCTGACTCAGACTCCCAGAAGGGCCTTGATTGTGTCTTTTGCCTGATTTTGGAGTTTTTGTGATGATTTTACTTCTGTGTCTGCTTGGTACAGGTTTTCTGATGTTCAAGTCAGCTCAGTCCCAAAGGTTTAAGAGACCCCAGACAGCTTGCTTGTAGGACTATGTAGCCCCACAACTCAAGAATAAAGAGGTACTATCACCTACTACAAACTCATGTACACTGAAGAAACAGCTCACAATTTGAAGGCCAATGTGGTTAAGCTGTGAGTCTGTGTGAAAATGCCTTATTAAGGCATTAATGAAGGAAGAAGCAATGTCATTATGAGCCTTGCTCTTTAGATTTGGCATCCAAAGAAACATTATCATTTTTCTGACATCATAAAGGACTGGTTGGACAATAAAGTGAAGATAAAATTTTAGTTCTTACATTTAGAAAAGCAAACTGGTTAAGAATCATTGCATTAGAGTCAGATCAACTTGAGCTTCAGTCTAATCCATTCTTCTTAAAAGTATGCGATCCTGAGTAAATTTTTTATCCTCTTTGAGTCTCATTCCAGTCACCTATAAAGAGGGCATTATAATACCTCTCAGAATTGCTTATCAAAATTAAAAGAGATAGCAATGGTAATCAAGTAGGTGGGGAAGGTATCGGATTAATTCACACCGAATGGGTACAAGCCACACACTCTGGGTGAAGAGCACACTTATAACTTTGACTTGAAATGTACAAAAGCAAATTATATAACAAAAATGTGTGTACCCCTATAATATTCTGAGATAAAAAAATTAAAAATTAAAAATAATAAAATATTAAAAGAGCTAGAACTATGATGATATAGGCTGTGAACAGTGATGATTCATGTTACTTCTAGACCACAGTTTAAAAAGTGAATATGAGATCACTGTGCCCTCTTTTCCTTTGCTCCAGTAGCATCATAGTTAGTCTGGATCCCTGAGATACAATGAAGAGCAGAGCCTCTCCATCCCCAACCTTCATGAAGTTTGAGAAATAAACTATGTGTGTGTGTTAACCCATTGAGGTTTTGAGGTTGTTAGCTACCCCTAGAATAAGATTAGTAAAATCTAATGAACACACAAATGGTGTGTTTCTCAAAGTTAAACAACAGAGTACCTGCCTGTTCAAATGCATATTGTATATGGTAAAGCTATTAGGGAGGGTAGACAATAGATAGTGATGAATAGAATGGTAAGAGAGAATTAATCTATTGTCATATCAAAAAGTCAGTAGATAATGATGAAAACTGACAAATCATGAAATAGCAGCTACTAGTCATATATCTGATAAGGGACTTCTGTCTGGAATAAACAAAGAGCTCCTAATACTAAACGATAAAAAGACATTTCAATTTAAAAATGGGCAAAAAATTTGAATATACATTTACCCAAAGAAGATATACAAATGGCCAATAGGTGCATAAAAAACTTAATAAACATTTTTATATCCACTAAGATGGCTTTCAAAAATAGAGACAATGGGAAGTGTTGGCAAAGATACAGAGAAATTGGAAACCTACACGGCTGGTAGGACTGTCAGATGCCATAGTTGCTTTGGAAAATAGTTTGGCAGTTCCTCAAAAAGTTAAACATAGACTTATCATATGACTTAATAATTCCACTCTTAGGTATATGCCCAAGAGAACTGAAAATGTATTTATACACAAAAACTTGTACACAAATGTTTAGTAATGATATACGTTGCAATGTGAATGTGCTTTTAAAACATTAGGGCAAGTGAAAGAAGCCAGACACAAGAGGCCATATATCATATGATTTGATTTACATGAAATGTCTAGAATAGGCAAATCCATAAAGACAGAAAGGAGACCAGTGCTTTCCAGGTGCTTCCAGCATGAGTGAATGGGCACCCCATTGTGTACTAATGGGTATGAAGTTTCTTTTTAAGGTGATGAAAATATCCTGAAACTAGATAATGCTGATTATTTCAAAACCCTTCTAATATGCTACAAACCAATGGATTATGCACTTTATTTATTTATTTATTTTTGAGACAGAGTCTCACTTTGTTGCCCTCAGTAGAGTGCTGTGCCATCACAGCTTACAGCAACCTCAAACTCTTGAGAACTTAACCAATTCTTTTGCCTTAGCCTTCCAAGTAGCTGGGACTACAGGATCTTGCCACAACACCCAGCTATTTTTTTTTTTTTTTTTTTTTTGGTTTTAATTATCATTGTAGTTTGGCAGACCTGGGCTGGATTCAAACCCACTAGCTCTGGTGTTTGTGGCTGGTGTCCTAGCCACTAAGCTACAGGCACCAAGCTGGATTGTGCTCTTTAATATGGGGAATGCATGGTATGTGAATTACATTTTAATAAAAATTTAAAAAGAAATAGTATGTATAGATTATTCAGAAACATGGAGGTAAATACCATAAGAAACCAAAGATGTTTATGGTAATTACCTCTGGGGAGTGATATTGTGGAATGGCAAGGCAGACAATAGTTTTTAATGATAAAGTCTTTTGCATTACAGGATTTTAAAACTTTGTGCATGTATCCATTTGGTAGGAATTAAAATGAGCTCAAAGCAAAACACACACACACACATTATACAGACAAATCAGAAGAAAATTCTAATGACTGAGTCTGAGATGGGATTCGGGTTTCTTCATTTTCAACAAGATAGATAGAAAATTTTGATGCAGGTGGCTTGCTAGTAGGTAGCAAACATTGGAAAACACAATCCAAAGTTGAAACCATTTAGCAATGAATTGTGGTATAATCCATCTGCTGTGTTCTTTTTGAAGTGGCAAGTTTTAGTTGCTAAAGAATGAAATTACAGGCTCAAGACTATGTATTCAATTAGGAACAGAACTGGACCCAGAACTACAGCCTTCTGACTCAATAATTAATGTATTTATTTTTTAAGCTTCTATTATGTGCTGTGGGATACCAAAATGAGTAAGATAAGTTCTTGGCTTTGAAAAAGACAAGTATAATGGTGTAATTATAATGCCTGACAAATACACATATATTAGTTAAGGTTTTACAAAGCATTTTTTCCCACATTTCACGTCAGTATTAACATAACTATAAAGTGAGAAGGCAGACATTCTCCACGAACATAGTAGGGATTCAACTTACTAGGGATTTCAGGAAATCAAAGGGGCTTTGTTATCTTGAGGATTCTGGTCCATTAGCAGCAACAGAGGCCTTAAATGGGTGCAGGACCCTGGAGAGGGGGCACACAATACCCAGAAGACATGGAATTACCCAGGGAAGGGTGGTGTACACGTCTCAGTTTCCTGTGCCACCTATTCTTGGGCAGAGGTTAGATCTCCCTCAGCCCTACCCCAGTTGTGTGACACCTTACTTCCAGTGCATGAAAGAGGGCAAGAGCCAGTCCAGTACAGTTCACTACTCAGTGTTACATCTGATCTACCCCCCAGTCCTAGGAGGTAATTTTTATCTCCATTTCACAGATGACAAGGCTGCCTTTTACAGCAATGAATCTTTAGTAACTGCCAGGTTGATTCTTCTAACTTCAAGTCCCTGGGTAAATGTGAGGTTTATTTATCATTTTGCATTCTAACAAGAATTTTAAGTGTCTTCACTGCTTTCATAGGCTCAGTAAATAGTTGTTTTGATTGCCTAGTATGTATTGCTTTCCTATTTTGTTTATCTTTTATTTTTCATTTCCAACAAAAGTAACCAGTGCTTATTAGGGGGAAAAATACAAGCAAGAAAAAAACCTCCAGTCTCACCACACCGAGAAAACCATTATTTCTCTTTAGTCTGCTGAATTGGACATATTATGTAATCATATATATTATTTTTTCTTTCAAAAATGGGCTGATACTGCACATGTGGTTCTGAAAACTTTTTTTTTATTATTATTTTACAATGTACCATGAACATCTCTTCCATGCACATGGGTGAAAATTCTCTATTAAAAGACAGCGTTGTAGGTCAGTCAAAAGTCTGTTGGTAACAAGACGGACACCTAAAGGAAAATATCGGCATAAGGTTAAAGCACACACCTGGCAAATGCCTGCCAGGGAAAGCAGGACTGGCAATACTCCCATCAGATAAATCAGAATTAAAGCCCAAAACGTTAAACATATGGAGCATCTTCTAAGTCCTTCTGTCCCCTACCTCCCCCTCTTACCCCCCTGACACCCCGTTGGCCTCTTGGGGAGAATGAATCCTGTACATCTCTCTGCATCCAATGAAAACCACCCATTTTCTGTTTTTTCTTTAGCTCCTCCTGGCACCTTGACACATCTCCATATTCTCTCATCATCTCCTCACTGCTCAAATGCCTTTCCCGTAAGTCCTCCTGAGAGTCCTTGGGAGAGTCGTCAGTCCTCCCCCTGTCAGTTTTTCTTTTTGCTTTCCGGGGCACATAATCCTCAGCTGGGCGCTTTTCAGCGGCCCGTGCCTGGCTCTCTGGCTTTGCCTGGGATTCTGTCTTGCCCTCACCTTGTGGTTTGCCCTCACCTTCGGACTTTCCCTGCTTTGCCTGCTTTCCTTCATCTTGTTGTCCCTCATTATCTGGCTCTCCCTCATCCTCTAGCTTTCCCTCATATTCTGGCTTCTTGATTACTTCCAGCTTTTTATTGTCTCCATTTCCTTCATCATCTGTACTTCCTTCATCTTCTGGTTTTATCTCGTTTTCTAGGTTCCCTTCATTTTCTGGCTTTCCTTCATTTTCTTTGTAAAACTTTTCCATGTTGAGAATTCCTCTCCTTTGTCTGAGCTAGGAAACAAAGAAGAGACATAGAACACTTCAGACTTAGGGGATTTAACACAGGTCCTTACAGTACCTGGCTTTCTTGGAGTTTTCCTGACTGTATCCCACCTACTACATGAACTCCTACCTCTACATTCCTTCATTTCCTTCCCACTTCACACATGTTCACATGAGCCAACCTTAAAGAAACTTCCATAGCTGCTTCTCCCTACATTTAAAGGAGTGCACTGAGAAATGTGTAGGAGCAGATTAGTCCCTAAATTTTGCTCTGACCTTGGTTATGCCCATACCAGTTTTAAGTGGGTAGTACCAAACTTACATTGACCAACAAGAATCCTGGATGGTATTCTTCTTTTTTCCCTGACCTGTAGTTGTAAGACTTAACAAACTGCAGACAGAACAGGACAATGGTCAATTCTCAGATTACAGGGCCACTCCTTATATTCTCAAGTGGCATCACAGATACCACACTTCCCTTATCTCACTTCTTTATTTCCCTCTCTATCCTCACCAGCCATAGAACACCATATTCCCTCAGGATTTTGACAGTGGTCGTAAATACTGAAACTGCAAAGAGGACAGGAAGAGGGGCTACAGGCAGTGGCCTCTCTGACTTCTGCTCTGGCATAAGTCAATTCTACTTCCAGGGTCCTGGAGCAGTTGCCTCCTTTCACTGACCTTCACGGACACTACAGGTCTTTCCTCTTCTTGTCTGAGTTGGTGCTCACAACCACAGACCTGTAGACCTGCAGAGAGATAGGACACAGACGATGAATGAGGGATCGAGAAAGTGAATGACTGGACAACTGTGCACCAGATCTTTTCTGATTATTTCAAAAATTTTCCAACTCCTACCACCTCTCGACTTTACCCTTACCTTCTCTGATTGCCCCTCTACAGTTCCTTCCTAGAGCCTCCATTTTTCTTTTACTGAGCAATGGAAAGGAAGATCATTGCCAAAGTGTTTCTAATCCCCCTACCAAATTTCCTTCTCATCTTTTCTGGTACTAAATAAAATGAGTAGTGGTCAGGACAGGGATGTTTACAAAGCAAATCCTGCTACGCTCAGGTCTCTACATTCCAAACCCCTCACCTCAGGGTATGGGATAGCACAAAGCCCATCACTTCCCTGAAAATGTGATGACAGAGACAGGGGCATGGCAGAAATGTCCAGAGCACCCCTACCACCCCTTCTTCCCCACATACACAAAAAGTCCATACTTTCCTGCAATGCAAGAGACAAATTATTTACAAACTCAGTACAGTATTTGGCCTGTGTTGCCTCTTCTCAATCCTCCTTTTCTCTGAAGGCACTCCTCTCATTAGGAATGGTCCCCAGACCAAACCTCTGTCCCTCTCTTCTGCACCACCTCTTCTCCCTGATCCCCTCAGCCCACCATTTCCGGTTCCAAAATGGACGGAGGATGGAGAAGAGATACGGGGAACTCTGGCCTGGACCTGTGGCAGGGTCCATTCTCCCCACCCCTGGGTTACCAGCTAAGCCTGCCTCCAGCCTCTGCGCTGCTGGGATCAGGCGGGATCCTCACAGCAGTGTCCTAGCCGTCCCTTCCCCCAGCCCCCCCTCCTCCATCACATGTCGCCCGATTGCTTGCTTCCCAAGAGATCCCAACTGGTACCCATTGTCAACCCTTGACCTCCTAGACCTCCCTCTCACCCCCCCGCCAGGCGCTCCATTTGTTGCAGCAAATGAGTGGACATCGGGAAATGAGTATCCAGGACTGTATTCTCTCGCTTCTAGTCTTTTCCCTTTGCCACCCCGACCCCAGGAGTCCACAGGCGGCGATGGATTCTTAGCTATCCCGGGGAAAATGACTCCTTTTCGCGTATCTTTCTGCCAGAAGCCTACGCTTCTCTGGGGAAATAAGAGATGATATCCAGATCTATCCCCCAACACAGACAGTTTTCTGCGCCAAAATGAATGGAGGTGGAAGGCGGTGGAATCCTGAAAGCAGACCTGATCCTCTGTCGCCTCTGTCTGTTACCTTCCCCACCTCAGGGGTCCCTGGCTTGTACCGACCTGCAGGGCTATGGGACTGTTGTCTCCGCTGTTCCTCAATCTGAAATCTGTCTTCCTCCACGGAAACAGGGAGCTGGTACCTGGAGAAGAGAGATTTCTGCACACGTCGGCTTCTGATCACGTGGGGAAAAACGTCACCAGCCGGCTTGGGTCCCTAGTTCTCCCCCCACTGGCAGAAAGTGAGTCAGGAGACAGCTCGATTCTTCCCTTCACTAATTCCTGCGTCTCCTCCCCAGTATTTTATGAGATCCTGTCATTCATTTTGGCCTTTGCTAATCCCTGAAGTCAAATGTGGCCTTTCCCACCCTCTGGCATGTATTTATTCATCTGTGGTTATGAAGGAAGGGTACTCTCCTAGGACTGTCGGCGATTGACATATCTCTTGAGAATTTCTTTTTCTCTATTTATTCCTAAACAAATACTCCTTCAATCTTCTCCACTCAGCCACTGGTGTTCATTCCGCCTGTGGTCCAGACCTTCACCTAATGGGTGCAGAGTGGATTGTCAAGTAGTGAAATCGGTGTTTTATTTTCGTTTTGTTTTGTTTTGTTTAATTTACTCCTCTGGGCATAAGTTATTCTTACAAGCACAAAATTAAATAAAGCCATGTTTGGATAAAACAATAAATTATTTTAGAGTTTTGATCTCTGGATTTCAAGCCAATGAAAGCACTCAGACCAAGATTAACAAGATCAATATATAGCAGAATGATTTGTAAGCTGTACTTTGTTTGTTGATACTGATTTTTCCCCTGTGTGAGTTATTATCAAGGAGGGTTGTTTGATTTCATCACTATAAGATATGATGTTGATTCCATTACCATCTGCAAATGTGATTTTTTTTTTTTTAAGAGGAGTTTTCTTTCTCTCTTAGTAGTCCACACTATCTGTGAGAATGACCCTAGAATACTAATTTTAATTTTCTGGTGGAGAGCAGAGATAGAGCTTAGATTAATTATCCACACCTTATAACCCAAATGTTGAAAATGTTTTTTTGGATGGTAGAAGTTCAATTTTTAATAGGTACCATATCAGATGGGTAGGTGCCTGGATCATGGGATAATCTATGGTTAATAGATATTAGGAGAGTATGTGTCCTCAACCAGGCCTCCAGCACTTATGGAAAGGAACAGGATTAAAAAAATCTATAAAAATAGGGGGAGAAAATATTAAAGGGCCTCATGTATATAATGAGTCTTCATAAACATAAATGTGAGACATTATCTCCTTTGAACATAAAAAAGGGATATGGGAAGGTTTTTATTAGTGTGAGATGTGAGTTGTCCAAAGGACCTTGGATTAAGAGAGATTAAGGCTGGAGCAACAGAGACTTATTTGGCAGTCCATTTGCCAGACTGGAGTTTAAAAATGGGTTGTTTGAGTAAGCCATTATGTCTCTCTCAGTGAAACTGGCTGGCTGGGACCCATCAGTGAACCAAAAGTTTTACACTTTTTCTAAGAGCCCAGCATTGCATACTTTTAGAAGTGAAATGTATATGTTGGTACTACCAGTAATGTCTGAAATTCCAAAGCAGATAAGGGGGTGCGTTGCTGTGGCCTTAGTATGTGCAGAGACATGTGATTTTGATTTATACTTTTGGTTTCTGTGAGGCTAGAGATCCCCAAACTTATTTATCCCCAAGGCAAAAACTCATATTAGGCAATGGACTAAGAGTTTGTAAAAATGTGTAGATCATTTGCTAAACAGGGCATCCAATGCTACAATGACTGCCTAACGTTTGAAGAGTTGTATTGATCCTGAATTTCCATTCTTTTTCAGGGAAATCCTAGTTAAGGGATGGAAAGCAAACACATTCCACTGAGCTCCATAACTTATGATAGTGGCAATGCCTTCCCACCAGTCTATGAAGTATCATTGTTTTTCATTTAGTTAATATCAAGGGGCCCTTCATGTAGTTAAGAGGTCTCGAGAAAAGTAACCTCCATCACCATAGCATCTAGCAAAGGACTAAGGAAAAAGGATACCATTCCTTCCTACAAGTGGAATATGTCAGTGGGCCCAGTTTTGGCTTCATCCTATACCAAGGAAGCTTTGGTAGCTATGCCAAGCTTGTGGTAGACTGTTTCCATTACCCACAATCAAATTCTGTACATTAGAGGAAAAATTGCTGGCCATATGTTGGGATTCCAGGCTCTCCTGAAAATAGAGGCTTTAATAGACCCTGAACCTATAATCCTCTGTACCCAATTGCCCAATAGGCCTTGGGTAATGGAAACAGCACCCACAAGCTTGACATAGCTACCAAGGCCTTATTACTACAGGAAGAAGCCATGGGCAACTTATGGCCATCATAAGATGGCTTAGGGACATCAGGAGGCATGAGAGGAAGTTGCTAAAGTCTCTACAGTGAAGGAGTCTCCAAGGGCACTAACAGGAGTGTCTGTTAATTTTAGAGACTTTTAGAGACTTTTGTTAAAGAATACCACATTTAAGGTGAGCTGAGTCTTAAGTGGCAGCATCAATGAGATTAAGTAAAATTTGTAAATGAGAACTATGTTGCTTCCAGAACCCAACTTAATAAGTGTGTCAAATGAATCTCCTCAGAGAAAGGAGTTATCAGTATAATGCCATAAGTGTACTTCTGGAAATATTGTAAGTAAAGACTGTGTATGGTGACAAAACTTTTGAGGAACCTCATAAGAAACCTAATAAAGGTCACCTCTTTTGAGTTGAAGGCAAACTACAGCTGAGAGGCTGTTGAAATAGTCACTCAATACAACATACTGGTCACTTTGCTGATATAGTTGCCCATTGGATGATGTTAGCAATTTTAATAATACTGGGTATCGGATATGGGGGCCCTAATAGCAGGATCACAGCATTAAGGTTGTAGTAATCACCATGAGATGCCATTAATTTTTCAGTATGTTTAAGAACAAGCAATAATGGTCTGCATGCAAATGGAGAAGTAGTGAAAATAATTACCCATTCATTAATTAGGTCTTATATAATAAGTCTTATTCCTTGAAGGCTCTATTTTAATTTATATTGGACCATCTTAACTATTTTATCTGGAGGTCCATGGAGTCCCATTTTATCAAGCCAATTTGTAAGTAACAAAGACTTAATTTAATTTTAATTTATTACTCATCGCATAAGAGTATCTATGCTCACTATGGTATGTTTTAGGGTAATATGCTCCATTACTATAGGAAATTTCGATGAGGCTATAGCTAAAATGATGCATGACTATTTTATTCACTATATTATATTTAGTTGCTTTCAGAAGATTATAGGCAGTACTGTGTCTAAATTTAATGAGATCCCCAGGAATAACTATCTTTTGAATACCAGTAATGATTAAGTCCATGAAGCTTTGCCAATTGATACAGATCACCAGATGTTAAAATTAATTCAAATCTGTTGTAAGTATACCAAAAAAAAAAAAAAAAAAAAAAAAAATCCGTGTGATTCCACATGAATTTTAGTACTGACATTTCTACTTTTCTTTTCTAATTAATACTTTTTATTTATATTTTCTAATTCTTTTCTACTTCTGCCAAAAGAAGAACTGCTGGGATTTCATAGGGATTACACTGAATCCATAGATTGATTTAGAGAATATTGCCATATTTTTATTTATTTTTATTTTTTTGAGACAGAGTCTCACTATGTCATCCTCGGTAGAGTGCGGTGGCATTACAGCTCACAGCAACCTCAAATTCTTGGGCTTAAGCGATTCTCTTGCCTCAGCCTCCCCATTAGCTTGGACTACAGATGCCCACCACAATGTCTGGCTATTTGTCCTTGCAGTTGTCATTGTTGTTTTGCTGGCCCGGGCCAGTTTCGAACCTGCCAGTCTCAGTATATGTGGCTGATGCTGTAACTAACCACTGTGCTATGGGTGCCGAGCCAGAATATTGCCATTTTAATGACATTAAGTCTTCTATTTCATGAATATGGGATGTTTTCCCATTTATTTAGAGTCTTTTAAATATCTTTTAGTAATTTTTCATAGTTTTCAGCATTTAAGTCTTACACCTCCTTGAATAAATTTATTCCTATGTATTTTTTATTTTGATGCTATTGTAAATGGAAATGCCTTTTTAATTCCTTTCTGGATTGTTCATTTCTGGTTTATAGAAACACAACTTATTTTTTTAATTTTTAAACATTTAATACAATTCAAATAAACATGTATGGTTCATTTCAGCTCATGCACTGCCAACCCAGGGGCAGAAACTGTTTCAGTTGTTTCTATGCCTTCTCTCTGTCTGTAATGATCAAAGTATAAAGGTATCTGCTGCATTGAACTTTAAATTTTACATTATCCTTATTTTTCTTGATCATGACAGACTTGGCATCCATTGGTCCAGCCATGAGTAGAAAGTCCTTGATTTCCTCAATTTTTCAAGGCAGGGCAACCAAGTGTGCAGGGGAAGGGCAAAGACCTGTACCCTTTTCCCCCTGAGACCTGAGAGACATTCCCACAACAGTTTTTTTGTATTTATGTTGCATCTTGCAATTTTGCTGAACTTGTAATTACTGATTCATCTTTCTACTTGTTACAAGTCTCTTCAAATCTTTTTTATTTATTGTTTTATACATTTATATTTTAAGTTATATAGGAAAAAAAGGATTTATAAACCAAAATTACAATAACAGTGATTTCTCTATTTACCTATGTTTTTCTTTTTTTTTCTGCACAAACTGTTTTTATTGAAAGAAAAAAATCCACTCAAAATAAATAAAAGATACAAATATAAAACCAGAAATTCTAAAACTACTAGAGGAAAATGGGGAGGGGGGATATGACATTGGTCTAGGTAATCATTTTTTGGATTTGACCCCAAAGGCACAGACAACAAAAATACAGACAAGTGGGAATATATCAAACTAAAAAGCTTCTGCAAAGCAAAGGATACAATTAAAAGAGTCTAGACAACCTATAGATTGGGAGAAAATATTTGGGAGCTATACATCAGATAAGGGGTTAATATCCAGCATATATTAAGAGTGCAAACAATTCAGTAGCAAAAGAATTAAAAAAAAAACAATTAAAAATTAGAACTTATAGTTAATATAGTACATATAATGAATTTTTAAAAGATTGTTTTCAGACAGGCATCATAGTGCACACCAATAGTCTTAGATACTTGGAAGGATAAAGTAGGAGGATCACACGAGCCCAGGAGTTTGAAGTTACAATGTCCTATGATTGTGCCACTGAATTCCAGCCTGGGCAACAGAGTGAGACCCTGTCTCAAATAAAAAATATTTTTTAAATTTAAAACATTAATTTTTTAAATCTAAGATTAATGTGAGGGTACAAATGATTAAGTTACATTGTTTGCATTTTTTAGTTAAAGTCAAAGTTGTAGTTGAACCCCTCACCCATGAGGTGTGCCATATACCCTTACATTTGTGCCTGTTAGGGGAGAGCACACCAATCCCCTTCCCTCCTCCGATCTCTCTCCTCTCACCTCACCACTACCCCAACTAGAATTAATTTGAGTTTTTCTCTTGTGTAGATTAGTTCAGCTATTGGCTTCATATTAGTATTGAGTACATTTGGATACTTGCTTTTCCATTCTTGTAAAACTTTACTAAAGAGAATGTTCTCCAATTCCATCTAGGTTAATACAAAAGATGTAAAGTCTCCCTCTTTTATGGCTAAGTAGTATTCCATGATATACATACACCACAGTTTATTAATTCATTCATGGGTTGATGGGCCCTTGGGTTGATTCCACATTTTGGTGATAGTAAAGTGAATTGAGCTGCAATAAACATTCAAGTGCAAATATCTTGGATTAAAGAATTTTTTTTCTTCTGGCTAGATACCTACCAATGGGATTGTTGGATCAAATGGATGGTTTATTTAGAGTTCTTTGAGGATTCTCCATACTTCTTTCCCAAAAGGCTGTATTAGTTTGCAATCCCACTAACAGTGTAAAACTGTTACTTTACAAAAAATATAAAGTCTCCATATATCTTATTATGGCTAAATATTATTCCATGGTACACAAATACCACGGTTTATCTATGGTATACACCAACACAATTTATCCATGTGTTGATGGGCACTTGGGCTTATTTCACATCTTGGCAATTGTAGAATTTTTTTAATGGGTAAGATCAAGAGAGAAGCAAAGAAGAGAAAAAAAGTTAGTAAGGAACTTGAATAGATATCTCCAATCAAGTTTTTAAAGCCACAAACATGATTTGGAATAAATACTGTATCATATGTAATCATTTTTTGTAAATGATTTCTTGATTTTTTAAAAAGCCATCAAATATATATCAAGTGATTTTTTTTTTCTCTTAGAAAATGTAGCATAAGAGAAAAAAGAAGAGTGACTTTTTTCACTTGAGTATATGACAGGAAAACATTTAAATCAATACATGGGTCAAATCATGTGTCCTCTGGTGAATGGCTTAAAAAACAACAATAAATAATCTGTCCTGGTACTATTAATCTAGAAGAAAGTGGTTGCATAGATCCATATTTAAATATTTTAAAAAAAGTGGCATGATTGTACAGAAAAGAGAAAGAGCAAAGATATTTAGTCTACGGGGCTTAATTATTTGATGCCTTTTTAAGAAAAAAAATGGGAGGAGGATCTCACTTTGTCACCCAGATTGTAGCTGGAGTGCAGTGGCACAATCGTTGCACACTGCTGCCTCCAACTCCTAGACTCATGTGATCCTCCTGCCTTGGTCTTCCCCAGTGCTGGGACCATAGGCATGAGCTGGGTTGATCATTTGAAACAAAATTATTTATTGGCAGAATTTCCTGCCAAGTTAATATAGATTATATGCCATTTGATAAAAGATAGCAACAAAGTTAATTGTTGCCATGTAGTTATAGACTCAAAAATAGGGTTGTAAAAAAAAAAAAATAAATAAATAGGAGAACACACACTCACAAACCAACCTAAAAGATTTGGCAGCATTCTTGGTTTGTTTTTTCTTCCTTTTTCTTATTCCTGGTTTCTTTTCTCTCTTCTCTCTTCTTTCTTCTCTCTCTTCTCTCTCTCCTCTTTCCTCTCTCTCTCTCTCTCTCTCTCTCTCTCTCTGTCTTTCCCTTTTTTTGTGACACAGTTTCATTCTGTTGCCCTGCATAGAATGCCAAGGCATCATCTCACAGCAACCTCAAACTCTTGGGCTTGAGCAATCCTCTTGCCTCAGCCTCCTAGGTAGCTGGGACTACAGGCAAGTGCCACTATACTCAGCTAGTTTTTCAATTTTCATTAGAGATGGGGGGGTCCCACTCTTGCTCAGGCTGGTCTCAAAATCCTGAGCTCAGGTGATCCACCCACCTTGGCCCCCCAGAGTGCTGGGATTATAGGTGTGAGCTGTGAACCCCAGCCTCTGGTTTCTTAACAAGCAAAATCAACAAAACAAAAAGACAAAGTTAATTTGTTTCTCTTCATTATTTGTTTTAAGCAAAAATCCTGAATTCTAGTTCATGATGGGTAGGTTTAAAAACAAAAACAAAACTTCTTTTCTAGGACTTGCTATACCAAAACAAAACAAAACAAAAAAGCCCAACAAAGAAAAACTTCTGTAATCTTCACAGGGAAACAAACAAACAAACAAACAAACCTGAATTCCTTCAGAGTAGAGGTGGAACAAAAAAAGAAAAAGAGGGCAGTGCCTCTGTCTCAAAGGAGTAGGGCATTGGCCCCATATGCCAGAGGTGATGGGTTCAAGCCCAGCCCCGGCAAAAAACTGCAAAAAAAGAAAGAAAGAAAGAAAGAAAGAAAGAAAGAAAGAAAGAAAGAAAGAAAGAAAGAAAAAGAAAAAGAGGGAGAGAAGGAGAGGGAGAGGGATAGAAAGAGAGACAGAGATCCTGAAGCACATAGGGATGGATTTCTGTTGCCAAGAAACTGAAATGTGTAAGTACTTTAGCAACCCTGGTGACTTAGCTCGCTTAGCTCACGATGATTGGTATATGCATAATTATAATTTGCATTCCGGTTATTTAAACTGAGGTATTCTTGATCAGGTGGAAGATTTAGTGAGCAGAAGATCTCTTTCCCCAAGAAATAAGATGGAGAGAATCATTGGAGAACAGTCTCACAGAGCTGATAGGTTAGCTTCCTCCGGATTTTAATGATTTCCCCAGTTCTTCCATAATTCTTTTTTTTTTTTTTTTTTTACATTATCTATATATCTTCAATCATTTTTTTCTTTTCTTTTCTTTATTTATTTCTAATTTTTTTTTTTTTTTTTTTTTTTTTTTTTTGAGACAGAGTCTCATTTTGTCGCCCTTGGTAGAGTGCCATGGCGTCACAGCTCACAGCAACCTCCAGATCTTGGGCTTAGGTGATTCTCTTGCCTTAGCCTCCCGAGTAGCTGGGACTACAGGCGCCCGCCACAATGTCTGGCTATTTTTTTTGTTGCAGTTTTGCTTGACCGGGTTCGAACCCGCCACCCTCCATATATGGAGCTAGCTCCCTACTCACTGAGCCACAGGCGCCACTCTCTTTGATCATTTTTAAAGTTATTTGAACACATTAATAAACCTTATATACTTCCTCAATTAGAGGAAATATTATCTTTTAGTTTTGTTTTTTTTTTTTTTGAATAATCAAGCACTGAAAACTTTACAAAAAAATTTAAGTATCCCAAAATGGTTGAGAGGTGGATGTCATTTGTAGACACACCTATTTTCCATAGGGGCACACGATTAGTATTTTTAAAATACTTTTTCCAAATCAATATCCCTATATTAACAGGGCCAATATAATTTTGATGATGGTGTTAATTTTCAAAATATCTTTAGTAAAAAATAAAAAAAAAACTTTGGTAAAATGTTTTCTGGTAAGTCATGGTCTTCCGGTTGCCTTTTCTTTCCCCCCAAAGTTCGGCAAGTTTTTCTTTTTCTTTTTTTTTTTTTTTTTATACAAACTGAAAGATGCCTTTGGTTTTACCGATCCACTGAATACAAGATGCCATCTCAGTATTACACAGGGATTTGTGAAGGTATTCAAACAGTTGGAGCTTCTTGCCTTTTCCTCCTCTGTGCCGGAGAAGAGCAGGCTGTACCAGTTAGTTTTCAACTATGTTCTGTACAGATTGATGAAAATTGCCTTCACAACAATAGTCTGTGGCACTGTTTATCACAGTTCTCTGATTACAGACAGGGTCCTCTGCAGGCAACATCCACGGCAGTGGGAAGTTCCTCTGACATGAGGATAATGGTTGATGAAAGGCAGGTAATTTTTGTAATCTGGGTGATACTGAAGATCACAGATTGAATGTTGCCTCAGTATCTCAAAAGCATCTTCAAATGCTTGACTTAGCCTGTCTTGTTCAAAAGAAGCCATTCTTCGTTAATAAATTGACGATTCTCCTCGTTAGTATAGTGGTGAGTAAAAAACAAACAAACAAAAATAAATAAATCGACAATTATATTCCTTAGCACTTGCTGCGGGAAAATATTCAACCCTTTATAAAGTTGTTTCATTAATATCGGAATTGTTAATTCATCAATAGGCTGTCCAGTACAGCCTCCGTTCGCATACAAGGTGAAGTAGCCTTCCCATCCTCTGAAATACAGATCTGCATCTACCTATGTTTTTCATTTCAATCTGAAAGACTCCCTTTATCACTTTATGGTAGTGCTTATCTCAGATTTCCTTTATCTGAAATGTCTTGATTTCTTCTTCATTTTTTTATTCTTTATAGACACCTTGCATTTTTCTCATTTTTAAAGGGCAATTTTGCCAGATAGACAATTCTTGGTTCCCAGGTTTGTTTTTTTTTTTTTCTTTTATCACATTAAATGATTTTCTGCCTTCTGTTCTCCAAAGTTTCTGCTAAGAAATTGACTATTAGTATTATTGAGGATTTCTTGTACTATATACATAATAAGTTGCTTCTCTCTTGCAATTTCCAAGTTTTTTCATTGTCTTTGGCTTTCGGCAGTTTGATTAAACTGTTCAAGTCTATATCTCTTTCTTGGATTTCTGGCCTCCAAACTCCAAAATGTGAGAGAATACACTTCTGTCTTTTTCTAAAGCCACAAAGTTTGTGGTAATTTGTTACAGCAGTATCAGGAAACTTAATACATTGCTAGCATTAACATATAAAAACACAACTAAACTTGCATATTTATCTTGTGTTCTGCAACATTCATGAGCTCATTTTATTAGCTTTAGTGGCTTTTTTACACTATGTAGGATTTTCTACATAGACAATTATATTTTCTATGAACAAAGATTGTATTATTTCTTACCTTACAATCTATAATGCTTTTATTTCTTTTTCTTATTATACTTGCTAAAATCTCTAATACAATGTTGAAACAAATTTGTGCAAGTGTCTGTTATTCCCTTGTTTCTCGTGTTAAAAGGAAAGCATTTAGTCTTTATGCACATATCATTATGTATATTTTTATAGATGCATTTTATTAGGTTGATATATTTTAATTATACTTAGTTTCTAAGTATTTTAATTAGTAATGAACTATGGAATTTTGGCAAATGTTTTTTCATTTTTCATTAAAATAATCCTGTGATTGGGTTTTTTCTTATGTTAATGTGGTAAATTACAATTTTAGCCAAATTTTAACACTGCCTTGACTCCCTGGAATAAAAATTACTCTATCACGGTGTTTTGTATTTTTTATATATCATCAGACTCAACTTTACTAAAGTTTTGTTAAGAAATTTTGCTTATATGTTCATGAGGAAGATCGGTTCATAGTTATATTTCATTGTAATATAATTATCTGGTTTGGCTGACTGGATAATTCTAGTTTCATAGGGTAAGTTGGGAAGTATTTCTTTCTCTTTAATTTTCTGTGAGATTTTTCACAGAACTAGTGTTATGTTATCCTTAAATATTTTGGTAGAATTACTAGTAAAACAATCTTCATTTAGAGAGTTTTTTTAATTTTAAAATATTAATAGAGTACAAATGTTTTTGTTATATGGATTGCTTTTTTAAAGTTAGAGCGGTAGGTATCCTTATCACCTTAATGATGTTCATTGTACCTGTTAAGTAGTAAACCTAGAGTTTTCTGTGGAGGAAGAATTTTAGATAAAACTTTCATTTATTTAATTGTTTTAGGGATTTATATCTAATGTATGTATTTAGTGCTATAAATTCCCCCATGTACTTTTTCCCCTTTTTATTATTATTTTTTAATTTTTATTACAAATTAATATGAGGGTACAGTTGTTTAGGTTACATTGTTCTCATTCTATGGTAAAGTTCAAGTTGTGGTTGAACCCTTCACCCAGGGACCTGCTGAATCCTCTCACATTGAGCACCTTAAGTGAGATTCCTCCAATTACCCTTGCTCCTTCAACCAATCACCCTCCCTCCTACCCCTTCCTACCTCTTCTCTCCCCCTTACTAGCCTAAATTTGTATTTTTTCTTTCATGTAGGCATGTAGTTGTTTATACATTGGTTACATATTATTATTGAGTACATTGGATATTTTTTCCATTCTTGAGATACTTTACTTAGAAGTATCTTAGTATCTTTCAGCTCCATCCAGGCAAACACAAAAGATGTAAAATCTCCATTTTTTCTTATGGCTGAATAGTATTTCATGGTATACATATACCACAGTTTTTTAATTCATTCATGGGTAGATGGGCACATGGGTTGCTTCCATGTCTTGACAATTGTGAATAGAGCTTCAATAAACATTCTGGTGCAAATGTCCTTGTGGTGAAATGATTTTTGTTTCTCTGGGTAGATACCTAGTAATGGGATTGCGGGATCAAATGGAAAGTTGACATTTAGTTCTTCCTCTTTCCAAAGAGGTTACATTACTTTGCAATCCCACCAGTAGTGCAAAAATGTTCCCTTCTGTCCACATCCATGCAGTTTTGGGAGTTTGTGATGTAGGCTAATATTACTAGGGTTGGGTGATATTTCAGGATGGTTTTTATTTGCATTTCTCTGATGATTAGGAAGGATGAGTATTTTTTTCCCCACTTACTTCTTTTGCCACATCTTGCAAATTGTTACATGTTGAGTTTTCATTTTCATTCAGCTCAAAGTACCTTCTAATTTCCCTTTTTATTTCTTCTTTGGGCCATGAATTGCTTACAAATGTACTACTTTGTGTTAATTTAAATATATGAGGATTTGTCAGAGATATTCCTTTCTCATTTAATTCCTTGGTGCTTAGAATTGTTTGTGATTCCTTTTGTGATTAAATTCTGTTAACATTATTGAGATTTATTTTACAGCCCTAAATATAGACTACCTGGGTAAATATTCCATGTGCATATGAAACAAATGTGTATACTACTGTTGGTGGTAGGAAGTTCTATGCTGTGTTCAAGTCTTATATGTACTTACTGATTTTCTGTCTGTTTATTCTATCACTTTTTTAGAGAACTGGTTGACATTTCTGACTATAATTGTGGACTGTCTATTTCTTCCTGAAATTCTATGAGTTTTGCTTAATGCATTTTGGCACACTGTAGTCCATGGATGTTTAGGACTGTTAAGTCCTCTTGACAAATTCAGCACTTATATAATGACCTTTACACATGGTATTATAGCCATTCAAGCTTCATTTTGATGTGCTAACATTTTTCATCTTTTTTCCATGCCTTTTCTTGAAAATAATTTGCATCTTTAGATTTAAAATAGGGTTCTTATAGGCAGCATATATTTTTTCTTTTCTATTTAATCTGACCATCTCTGTTCTATAATTGACATGTTAGACCATTTATATTAATGTGATTATTAGTATGTCTGGGTTTAAATCAACCACTTTACTATTTGTCCTCATTTTTTTTTAACATTTTTTGAATTGACTTGAGGATCCCATTTTATTTCCTACATTGACTAATTAACTATAATTGTTTTTAGTGGTTGTATCAGAATCTTTTAAGTGGTATTACTGTAGGTAATAAGAACCTTAAAATGGTGTTCTTCCATTTCCCCTCTTCTTGCCTTTATGCTACTATTGACATAGATTAACATTTAACATATGTTATACACCCTAATATGCAGTAAGTTGAAGACATTCATAAGTCCCATGTTATTTGTTGACTCTCTCTTGAATAACTTTGTTGTCTGATGTTCAGTGACCTAAACTATTGTTTCATATTATTTTGTCCATGCTTTAGTTGTTTCAGTTAGGAAGGTCACACCATTTTCAATGGAAACAAAAATGTGGCTTAATGTTTTAAATAATGAAGGCTTTATTTCATTTTTAATCAGAGTGTACTTCCTGTGTATCTGGAATTCCCAGAAGAGTACAGTGTCTATGTCCTTGTTCTTGATTAGAAAGTTCAAACTGCAGCACTTTCTTTGGCCACACAATGCCCTTATGTTTATTTTCTGAATTTTCTTCAATGGATTTGAATTTTGTTGAGAAAATATTCACTATCTGTTTTATTAGGAATTTATGAGATATTATCTATATTATTATCTCAATTTGTTACATAATGTCCAAAAATACATACTTGTTACCATTTGCTAAATGCCAATAAATCCATATTTCTCTAGTTCAGTGTTTCATTCATTCATTCAAAAAATATTTACTGGGCTTATTATACATGATGTGCTAAATCCCAATGGTCTAATCCATATCTACATCTCAAACCACCTTTCTGAACATCTTTTCTTTTTTAAGAACAAAGGCAAACTCACTAATCTCACTACCTGGTCTTTGCAGAATTTTTAGGCTTTTATGGGAAGAATTAGTCTTATCTCTTTTGTGAAGAATGGCCACACTGAAGGAGAAAAGAAGGATTACCACATAAAAGAAAGAAATCATATATAGGTAAATAAATCCAGAACTTTAGATATGGCTGCTCCCCTCAAGGGAATCTTATACCTTATTCTCTGTTGCTTTTTGTTTATTTTACATGGAGCCTGACCACTCACATGACATTCCCTCAGATGCCCCTTCAGACACAAATACTTTACTAAGATCCAAGAAAAACTGTTTAGCAGAGGACTCTCCATAGGCTAAAATTCTAAACCCAACTTTCTCCGAGAAACTGACAGGACAACTTGGATCTGCCTAAACACGGAAGAGATAAACATTTTTTTCTGGGCATATGTATGTCTAACCTTCTATCATGGATATGTTTTTAATTCATGTGTGACCTTTATTTCTCCTCATGGAGGAACTGCTGAGTACACTTAGACCAATACACTGTTTTCCCCCATTAAAGTTCATGTTGGCAACCCAGAGTAAAATGTCTGGCAGGAAATAAGCCTCTCTGCTCATCCGTTCTCCTGCCCTTTCAACTTTAGCTTTTCTCTCCGTAAATTTCTTTCTTGAGTATTCTTGTGCCGTGTGTCTCAAGTGCCTATAAGAGGAAGGAGGGCTTTGAAATTACTTAGGTATCTGATTCATGATGTCTGGGGTTTGTGATGTTACATGACGTTTTCACCTGCCTATCCATTTCCCCCCCCCCTTTGGTTTCATAAGTGCTATTGCAATGTTAAACTCTAGAGCACAGCACGGTAAACTTTTTCTGTTATGATAAGATAAAAAAAAATAGTTTTTGCAAACAAGCTGCAGTCTCTTTTATTGCTATCCAACTCTTGTTGCTATAGTGCAAAAATAGCCATGACACTATGTAAATGAATAAGCATGTCTATGTTCCAATAAAACTTTATTTGTAGACACCAAAATTTGAATTTAATATACTTTTGCAACATATTTTTATTTTTTTCAGCCACTAAAAAATATATAAATCATTCTTAGTTATAGGCCAAAAAAATAGGCAGTGGGCCAGATTTGGGCTTTTGTAAGGCTATTTGCCAACCCCTGTTTTAGAGTCCTAACTTTTGATTACTTCCACAAGACTGCTTTCTTACATAAAATGTGTGCATTTCATCTGATTAGCACAAACTGAGGTAGGGTTTGTATACCAACTTCTTAACCCCAATAGCCCTCCCACAGACTTCTCATAAAGATACTCACATTTGGGTGTTCACTAATTCACTGGTCAGTCTCCTGAGGTCTAACTCAATATAGGTTAAGAAAGTTCTATACATTTATAGGTTTTAGGTGGATGTGGGCTGACATGAGGTGGGAACTTCTCAGATTGATAGTGACCTGTGTTCCCTCACACATCTTCTATAGCCTGAACTGGGAAGGTTTCCAGGAAGAGAACTACCCCTAAGGAAAGAACAAGACAGAGAAGGTCTTTCCATAAAGCTAAACAGGGAGAAGGGATTAATCCACTGGAAGTTCCAGAGAAATCAGTAGAATTCTCACCTTGAGGATTCCCGAACATATACAGTGGGGAGGAAAAGTGGCACAAGTACAGGGAACAGTGGCAGATAGAGCAATAGCCAGGTGACAGGATGGGAATGGAACACAGAGGCAGAGGAATTGAAATACCTACTCCTTAGCCCACTAGACCTGTGAGTATAGGGAAGACCTGGCCTTGGAAACTTGCTTTAATAACTGAGGGGAGTGTTTAAGTGTGGGGTCATAAATGCCAATGGGAAGAACTAGGAAGAAGCTCACAAATTTATTACCTCATCAGGTCCACACAGTAGTCCTGAAAGTTGATTATTATTTTTACCTTACAAATAAATATAATGTCTCTAAAGAGATGTGTCTTTCTCGTTATATTATATTTCTAAATAAGGGATCCCAAAGGTAAGCTAAAATTGTGATTCTGTCACAAATGTTTATTAAGCGCTCACATTTCTTTTATAAAGTGATCAAATATAAGTTAATGTGTTCGGTTTTTAAAAGAAAATATAGATAAGCAGAAAGAAAACAAAACACGGATTAATTGTACCACAAAGTGCTAAACACTATTTACTTTATATAGATGACTAATTATGTCATGTAAATATACTATTTGAAGTAAAAAGGATACAGAGAATGCTTTTTTAAACTGCTTTATTACTTTCACAATATATAATAAACATCTTTTCATGCAATAGGCAAAACTCCCTTGTTGACAGAAACTTACAAACTGGGTCAAAAACACAACACTCAATTAGAAGCTGGTAATAGGAGACCCACATGAAACAAGTAACATCAAAAGGTTTACCACAAAGGTACATCACAAATATGTAAGTTTAGGAAGCAGGGGTCTCCCTGTGAACTTCAGAGAAAACATCAGGATTCAGGGCATAAGGCAAAACTCATCACGATGGTCATGGTGAGGGGGGTCAGTACTAACTGCCCGCAGACTATGACTCAACTGCTTTTCCCTCAGCTTTTCCATCAGCTGTCTCACCTCCTCTCCAATCCTTTCCATATTCTCTTCTCTCATCCTTGCCTGTGGCTCTCCAAGCCTGTGCATTACCTCCCATCTATACTGCAGGATGGGCTGCCTAACGCGGAATCGCCTACGATTTCCTTTAGGCACGGAGTATTCTAAAGGGAGGGCCAAGGGCTCCCCTTTATTAGCATCTTGCTCCTTTTCAACCTTTTCTTCATTTTCCTGATTGGCATTATCCATGTTGAGATCTTTTACCACTTGTTCCTCTTTGGACTCCATTACTCCTAGAAGGAGGGGGCAGGCGAGGGTGGGGTAAGAAAAAGTGTACGGATCAGCACCGAGGACAGAGGCCCTACTACGCACATTTCAAAATGAGTCCCGGATTTCAAAGGCCCTTTTAGAATTTCATTTTCCCCACCTGAGAGGCCCCGCGGCGCCCTCTAGGGACCCCCCAATCCGAGCCCCTCCCTCCCACAAAGCCCACCATTTTCCCTGCAAAAAAATCCAGGCCTCTGCAAGCACCAAAATGGAGGACAAAGATGACAGGGGATGTATTGGGGGTACTGAAGCGAAGGGGTAGGGGTCTCACAGTGGGCTCTCCGCATATTCCTCCCCTCATCCCTCCACTGTCCCCTGCACCCACCTGGGCCTATCCTCGCAGTCTCCTCCTCCTCCGGATTCTCGCCGCGAGGTGCGCTGCTGCGACACTTAGCCACAGAGACCTGCGGACTACAAGGATAGGGGGCGCTGGCTGCTGCAGCCGAGTTCTCCCGGCCTTTCCCCATCCTGGGTCCTCTTAGCCGCCCCCCCCCTCGTGTCTCCCGTCCCCAATAGCCAGGTCCCCGCGCTGACCACCATTTTCTGCATCACGAACGACGGGGGCGGGGCAGGGGTGTTGGAAAAGCTTGCGACGCGGGCGAGGGCCGGTGTTTCCAAAGGGTCAAAGCCTCTGGACCACCTGCTCCCGCGGGGCCTTGTACCCCTCAGAACACAAAAAGCTTGCCATCTTCTAGGGGACCGCAGCGGGGAGTGGGGGCTGCAGTAGCCAACCGGCTGCATCAGACCCCCAGGGATGGGGGTCTGCAAGCCGGGTCCGCCCTCTCAAGCCAACTCTAGGAACCCCCTGCGGGGCCTTTACCTGCTGTCCCGCAGCCTCTTACTTTCAGGGTCGCCCCTGGCTCGCCGTCCTCAGAGCCACCAGGCAGGTGCCTCCACCGAGAAGGGAGCTAGCGACAACAGAGCTGTCGCCAGAGCGAGGCGCGCAAGTCAGAGCTGGCCAGTCACGTGAGGCAGTCCGCAATGCCAGCAGCCCCGCCCCCAGCCCTTTGCCGATCCTGAGGGCCTGAGATAGGAGGGACTTGACGCCTGGGTCCGCCTCTCATCCTCACCCCAAGTCCCTCTGAACATCTCTGGCCTTAGCCCTGTCACTCTCCCTTGTTTGTATGTTCCTGGGCCTTGCTCTGCCTGTGCTGGAAGGGCGAGATCCTCTTAGGGAGGTATTGACCACTCCCACTTTCCTAGGGATTTGCCTCTCTGTCTCCTCTACTCCCAGGACGCATCTTCTTTGACCTGCAGTCCTCCTTGCTTCCAATACTCTTAATTTTCTCTCCTCCAAAATTTGTAGGTGTCTGAAGGAGTGGATTTTTCTCATTCTTAATGCCATTCTGCTTTTTTTTTTTTTATTATTATACAAAAACCAATATACTTCTTTAAAAAGGAAAAAAAAAAAAAAGTTTTATTTGAAAAACCAGATTAAAGTTGGGGAAAAAATACCAACCACTTGTCCGTTCTGCTAAGTCATTATACAAATATAGACTCCACAGGCAGCTCCTTTTTTAGAACTGTAAAAGGACAGGGCAGCTGATGGCTCCCCTTGTAAGACCCACTAGATACATGAGGTCCTTTCATGAGGTAAACCAATGAGTATGTAGTACAACAGAGCTCTCTCTGTTTTTAGACTTTTAGAACTAAAAATACAAAAATAGAAATAAAACCTACTTCACGTATTTCTCATTGAAATAGTAATAAATATGTATTTGCAGATAGAATAATTGAGTATTTAGAAAATACAATGAAATCTACAACAAATACACTATAGGAGCAACAATTACATTTAGGAAGATTGCCGTTACAAAATAAATATACAAAACTCAATGGTAGGGCAGTGCTTTTGGCTCAGTGAGTAGGGTGCCGGCCCCATATACCAAGGGTGGTGAGTTCGAGTCAATAGCCGGGCATTTTAGCAGGCGCCTGTAGTCCTAGCTACTCGGGAGGCTGAGGCAAGAGAATCGCCTAAGCCCAAGAGTTTGAGGTTGCTGTGAACTGTGATACTACAGCACTCTACCGAGGGCGACAAAGTAAGACTCTGTCTCTAAAAAAAAAAATAAATAAAATAAAAATATAAAAAAACCTCAATTGTACTCCTACATGTTACAAATGAACAATTGAAAATTGAAATGTAAAAATATGTTATTTATGGTACTTTACACAAACACGAAATACTTACGAATAAATTTCAAAAGCATATAGAAAACCTGCACACTAAAAATTTCAAAACACTGCTGAAGGAAACTAAAGACTGAAACAAAAGAAAAGATATACCATGGCCCTGGACTAGAAGATTCTATACTGTCAGGGTATCACATCTCTTCAAATTGATCTACAAGTTAATTCAGTGCAATCAAAATTAAAACCCTAGTAGGCATCTTTGTTTAAATTGAAAAATTTATCCCCTAATTAACATTGAAATTCAAAGGACCTAGGACAAACAATTAAAAAAAAAAAAAACACCATCAATCTAGAGAATTACATTATATGATTCCAAGATTTAAGATGTAGTAATAAAAGTAGTATAATAGTGGAGTAAACATATAGATCAATGGAACAGAATAGAGAGTCCGGAAGTAGATCCATACATATATTGCTAATTCATCTTTGACAAAGATGTTAAGGTAATTCATGGGGAAAGTATAGTCTTTTAACATATGGTATTGAAACAACTGGAAATTATTATAGAATAAATGGAATTTAGAGGGCCAGGCATTGCAACTGCTACAGAGTGGGTCTGGATGTCCCGGCAACCCGACTGGAGGAGACAGTTCAAGATGATGCAGCAGTGGAGACAGCAGAAGAAGCACAAGATCCTGGTGAAGCTGACATTACTGAGCTCTGCTGTGGCATGTTCTCCAAAATGGCCACTTATCTAACCCGGGAACTGACAGCCACCAGTGAAGACTGTAAGCTCCTGGAAAACATGTAAAAACTAACCAACTTAAAGTATCATGAAATGAAAGATGTTGCCATAAACATTAGTAGAAACTTAAAGGTCCTAAAGCAAAAGTATGCTGGACTGCAGCCCCTTGTCTGGATCAGATCAATGTCATCGATGAGCAGGTAGCAGCTCTTCACAGGCAGCTTACAAAGTTGGATGCATATTCAAAAAAACTGGAAGCCAAGTACAAGAATCTGGAGAAATGATGAAAAGCCTGTTTCCATGAGAAAGTATTTTTTAATTAGGAAGAATGTTTCATAAGACTTGATTCTTGAGACTGATAAGTTGTCCAGATTTCACAAAAGCAAACTACACTGGTCATCCCAGGAACATCCCAATGTTGGAGTAGACTGGAAGATTGTGGCTACTCCTGAATCTCCTTTGGGGCAGTATCCCTCAGAAACTCAAACTTAAAAGTCCTTACCTTTTAACCATCAGGACAGTGATGTTCTCAAAGTTCAGGATACAACTGGGCTTGCCAGTAGACTCAAATGAGAGGACCTATTGTCTCTGGTAGTGCTTGATTACTGTATTATTTTCTTGTGTCTGGTTCTTGAGTTACTGTGAAAGTTTTTTTTTTTTTTTTTTTTTTTTTTTAATCTGTAATGCTAACGTATTGTAACAAGTTTCTAAATTAAATGAAAACATACTTGTCCTTTGCAGCTTATCACCTTGTGAATGTCAGCAATTTACTTTTTCTTGACATTGCAAATAACATAAAATCTTAAAATAATTCCAGGCCAAGTCTTCTAGACTGAGCAGAAGTAGTGAAAGGAGTATTTTGATAGCTTGTTGTAGGGGTGGGCCCCTCTTGTCTCCTTTCTATGTGAGTCAGATGTGTAGGGATGGATGACATCCTGACCTGTTCTCCTTTTTGGAAATGTGATAAAGACAAAGACAGGATGTATATGTGTGTGTTTGTGTTGAGTAGAGAGGTGGGGACTGCTCAAAAAGCATTTTATGAAATATTAAAAAAAGAAAAAAGAACCTTGTCTTTTACTTTAATTTTGAATTAATTCAAAATGTATCATAAGCCTAAGTATAAAAGGCCAAATTATAAAACTTCTACAGTAAAACATAGAGAAAATTTTTATAATCTTTGTGCAGATAAAGATGCTTTAGATAGGACACAAAAAGAATAGATTGCAAAAGAAAAAAATGAGAAATTGGACTTATCAAAATTAAAAACTTCTACCTTTAAATGACATAGTTAAGAAAATGAAGTGGGGAGCTGGAAGAAAATATTAACAATATGTGTACCTGACAATGGGTTTGAATTCAGAATATATATAAAGAACTCTGAAAACTCATCAGAAGAAGGCAAAATAAAAAAATGCAACAAAAAAATGGTAAAAATATTTGATCAAAGGGTGGCACCTGTGGCTCAAAGGAGTAAGGTGCCAGCCCCGTATGCCAGAGGTGGTGGGTTCAAACCCAGCGCCGGCCAAAAACTGAAAAAAAAAAAAATTATCATTTTACAAAACTACATGTGAAAATTATCAAGAGCTCATGAAAAGATGCTAAACCACATTATTCATTAAGTAAATAAAAAATAGAACCAGAATGAAATACTACTGCACCTCTATTACATTTGCTAAAGTTAAAAAATCTGACAATCTCAAGTACTTTTGAAGATACTGAACAACTAAAATTCTCCTTTATTGCTGAAGGATTTTTTGGCAGTTTCTTGAAATCCCAGAAATTTCACTCTTAGGAATTTTCCCAGAAGAATTCAAAACATATTTCCTCCAAAATATTTGTACTGTAATGTTCATAGCAATTTCATTTATGATAGCTCCAAAATGGACAAAACCCAAATGTCCATCATCAAGTGAATGGATAAACAAATTGTGATGTATTCATACATTTGAACACTACTAAACATAAAAAAAGAATTGTAACTACTGATACAAACAATATCATAAGTGAATTTCAAAAAAATTATTTTAAAATGCTTAGGATATGATATCCGCTACAAAAGAGTATGTTATGCCTTATTGCATTTATATAAATTCTAGTACAGGAAAAATTAATATATATTGATATAAGCTGGATTAAATCACTGTTTGCCACTTTTAAATTTAGAGTTTTTTTGATTGCACAAAAGCATAATGAACTCTCTCAGCTAAGTGAAAATGTTCTATATCTTGATGGGTTAGTGACTCCACTGGTGAATACATTTGTTGAAATCATTGAACTAAATAGTTCAAATGTGTATATCTTATTGTATGTAAATTATAGCTCAATAAAGTTGGTTAGGAATCAAATATCTAGGAATAACTAATTAAATACTTGTAAGACTTGTACATTGAAAGTGTATATAAGATAGTGTTAAAAAATATGAAAAGGCCAGGCACGATGGCTCATACCTGTCATCTTGACACTCTGGGAGGCCGAGGCAGGTAGATTGCCTAAGCTCACGAGTTTGAGACCAGCCTAAGCAAAAGTGAGACCCCCGTCTCTGAAAAAAACTTAAGTGGACGTTGTGGTAGGTGCCTGTAGTCCCAGCTACCTAGGAAGCTGAGGCAAGATAAACACTTGAGCCCAAGACTTTGAGGTTGCTGTGAGCTATGACACCATGGCACTATACTGAGGCTGACAAAGTGAGACTATCTTAAAAAAAAAAAAAAAAAGAAAGAAAAGAAAAGGAAAAAAGAAATATTGATTGAAAAACTGAACAAGTGTAGGGATATACCATTATCATGGATTAAGCACTCAGTATTTTAAACATGTCACTTATACTCAGGTTCATCTATCAATTCAGAAAAATCCATGTAAAGATATCAGAAATTCACTTTATGTTAATAAACTTATTTCAAATATGTATATGAAAATACAAAGAGCCAAATACAGCCAAGAATGCTTTGAAGATGAATAAATCTTGAAGATTTCTACAACTAAATATCAAAAATTAATGAATTGCTATAATAACTATGAAATTATATCAAAGATTAAAATGTGTATCTATCTTTTCTTCTATCTATTCATCTTATATGAACATGTGAAACATACCTACATATACAATTACTTGATTTATGATAAAGATTATAGTTAATGAAGTGGAGGAAATAATTTAACAACTGGTACCAGATCAATTGAACATTCCTATTGAGAAAAAAAGTATGTTGACTCAAACTTAAACAATACACACAAGCAAACACACCAAAAAAAAAAAAAAAAAAAAAATTCCAAAATGAATTACAAATCTATATGGTAAAGATAAAAATGTAATTCTAATGTGAAAAAACATAGGATATAATTTAATAACTTTTGAGTAACCTATTTTCTTAAAGAGAACACACAAAAAAACCCCACTAATTATAGATTGCACTTTATTATTTTTAAAAAATTTCCAGAGGAGATTAAAGATGGCAGCCAAGTAACAGCTTCCCTGCAACTGGGCATGGCGAGTCTGGGGAGACAAGACTCCAGACATCTCTGGCCAGTGGTATCTGCCTATGATCATCCCTTTGAGGATACAGGGAGTCAGCAAGGGACTTCTGGACCCCAGGAGGATGACAAAAACAGTGGAAAACTGGCAAGTGGCTGCGTGTGTTCCATCGACCTAATCACGCCGGGAACCGTGAGTACTGTCTGGGGCCCCTGACTGACCCACTAAGCTGGGTGCTGGAAGCCATTGTGTGAAAAAACTGCTCCAGCAAACTCCGCCCTCAGGTTTCCAGAGCAAGGATCAAGCAGGACAAAGTAACCTAGTGACTGAGCAGCCTAAAGGTGGGGACTGAACAGCCTTATAGCCTTAATCCTTAGGGGCAGAGTGATATGGTTTTGGCACACTGGAGCCCTGGGCTCTTGCCCTGGGTAGAGTGCCATGATGTCACAGCTCATAGCAACCTCAAACTCCTTGCCTTGGCACTGCCCAGACCTCCATAAGAGCTGAGCAGCAACCCCCTACCGGTGACCCGCAGCCACTGGGCCTCCACATTCCCTGACCAGGAAATGTGGGAGCCACGCAACCCTGCATCCCCCCTCCTGTGTCCTCCCAGCCTCCACACTAGCTCATTCATCTGGCCAGGGACTCGGGTAGCTGCGTGCCCTCTGGAGCCCTCCCTGCCTCTGTGCAGAGCCCTTCTCCTGGCCAGAGACTGCTAGAGCCTTGAGTTCTCTGTGTCAAAGTCACTGGGTGCCAGGCACTCCCAGAACCATATGCACCACACCCAGCCGTGTTGCTGAATCTGGGTGTGTGACAGACCGGAGCTGTTCCACAACCAGAACTCCCTAGCTAGAGCAGCCCCATAGGAACTACACAAGGTCACTCCCTACAAAGATCCAGCAACAATAGAGAGATCCCATTGAGGTCTAATCTTGGACAGACACTCCCCAACTCTGAGGACGGCCAGAAGAAACGATGATAAATAATCATGAGGTTAAATCAACAGAAAAACTCTGGCAATATTAATAATCAGAGTAGATCAACTCCCCCAAGGATAAATGGGACAGAAACAGCACAAAACCCATGCACAAACAAATAGCTAAGATGTCAGAAACTGAATTCAGAATCTGGATAGCAAATAAGATCGAACTAGAATTTCAAAAGTTATCTCAAGAATTCAATGGATTCAAAGAGCAAATGACCAAAGATTTTAACACATTGAGACAAGAAGTTGCATCTCTCAAAGATCTGAGAAACACAGTAGAATCCCTCAGTAACAGAATGGAGCAAGCAGAAGAAAAGATTTCTGACATTGATGACAAAGCTTTTGAACGCTCCCAAACCCTCAAAGAAGAAGAGACATGGAGAACAAAAACAGACCACTCTCTCAGAGAGCTCTGGGATAATTTGAAGAAAACCAATATTTGTCTATAGGGATCCCCGAAAGTGACGAAGTGG
>CAUYPK010053764.1:0-23636 GCA_963574355.1 Loris lydekkerianus | reverse complement strand
CTCTCTGCTCCCCTTACTCTCCCCTTCTTCTTGGGCTATAATTGGGTTATAACTTTCATAAGAAAGCTATAAATTGGTTTCATAATAGGGCTTAGTACATTAGATACATTTTCTTCCATTCTTGAGATACTATGCTAAGAATATGTTCCACCTTCATCCATGTAAGAGGTAAAGTCTTCATTTTTCTGTAAGGCTGCATAATATTCCATAATGTACACATACCACAATTTATTAATCCAGTCCTGGATCGATGGACACTTGGGCTTCTTCCATGACTTAGCAATTATGAATTGGACTGCAATAAACATTCTGCTACAAATATCTTTGTTATAATGTGATTTTTGGTCTTCTGGATATATATCTAGTAGAGGAATTGTAGGATCAAATTGCAGGTCTTTTTTTAGATCTCTAAGTGTACTCCAAACATCTTTCCAAAGGAATGTATTAATTTGAATTCCCACCAGCAGTATAGAAGTGTTCCCTTTTCTCCACATCCTCACCAACATCTCTGGTTTTGGGATTTTGTGATGTG
The DNA here is from genome assembly GCA_963574355.1 of Loris lydekkerianus. Taxonomy (NCBI): domain Eukaryota; kingdom Metazoa; phylum Chordata; class Mammalia; order Primates; family Lorisidae; genus Loris; species Loris lydekkerianus. The sequence continues at coordinate 23,104 of CAUYPK010053764.1, read as the reverse complement.
GGCTAATCTTACTGGAGTTAAATGATACTTCAAAGTAGTTTTGATTTGCATTTCTCTGATGATTAAGGATGATGACCATTTTTTCACATGTCTGTAGTCTGTGCTCCTGTCTTCTTCAGAGAGGTTTCTCTTCAAGTCCCTTGCCCATCCTGACATGGGATCACTTGTTCTTTTCTTGCTAATACATTTTGAGTTCTCTGTGGATTCTGGTTATTAAACCTTCGTTGGAGACATAACCTGCAAATACCTTCTCCCATTCTTGGGGCTATCTGCTTGCTTTACTTACTGTGTTCTTGGCTGTGCAGAAGCTTTTTAGTTTGATCAGATCCCAGTAGTTTATTTTTGATGCTGCTTCAATTACCTTGGGGGGAGGAGGGTCCTCCTCATAAAATGTTCACACAGGCTGATTTCTTCAAGAGTTTTCCCTGTACTTTCTTCTAGTATTTTTATAGTTTTATGTCTTAAGTTTAAATCTTTAATCCAGTGAGAGTCTATCTTAGTTAATGGTGAGAGATGTGGGTCTAGTTTCAGTCTTCTACAGGTCACCAGCCAGTTCACCCAGCACAATTTGTTAAATAGGGAATCTTTTCCCTACTGAATGTTTTTAATTTGCTTGTTAAAGATCAAATAACAGTAAGTAGCTGGGTTCATCTCTTGGTTCTCTATTCTGTTTCATGCATCTACCTCTCTGGTTTTGTGCCAAGTACCATGCTGTTTTGATTACTATCAATTTATAGTATAGTCTGAGGTTTGGTAGCATGATTCCTCCTGCTTTGTTTTTATTTCTGAGTAATGTCTTGGCTATTTGAGGTTTTTTCTGATTCCATATCAAACAAAGTATTTTTTTTTTTTTTTGAGATCTTTAAAGTATGACAGTGGAGCTTTAATAGGGATTGCACTAAAATTGTATATTGCTTTGGGTGGTATGGACATTTTAACAATGTTGATTCTTCCCAGCCATGAGCATGGTATGTTTTTCCATTTGTTAACATTTTCACTATTTCTTTTCTTAGAGTTTCATAGTTCTCTTTTTAGAGATCTTTCACATCCTTTGTTAGATAAACTCCAAAATATTTCATCTTCTTTGGCACTTCTGTGAACAGAATAGAATCCTTGACTATTTTTGGTAATTTCCTTCTTAATCTCATCTCTAACCCAGCTGTTATTCAGCATAAGGTTGTTTAGCCTCCATGTTTTTGTATGAGTGTGCAGATTCCTATTGTTACTGAATTCAACTTTTATTCCGTGGTCTGAGAAGATACAAGAAATAATTTCTATTCTTTTAAATTTGCTGAGGTGACACTTGAGACCTAAGATGTAATCAATTTTGGAGTATGTTCTGTGGGCTGATGAGACGTTCAGTTTTGTTAGGATGAAATGTTCTGTAGATGTCTGTTAAATCCAAATGTTGAATGGTTAAGTTTAAGTATAAAATTTATTTTCTTAGTTTCTTATTGGAGGATCTATCCAACACTGCCAAAAAAGTGTTAAAATCTCCAACTGTTATAGAGCTTGAACAAAGTTTAATCCTTTCACCACTGTGGAAGTTGGAATTTGATAAAAAGTTTCTGAGTGAGTTTACATTTGTGGTGGAGGATTGTGCTGGACATTATGGAGGATAGGTCTGAAAATATCTTGGAGAGCTGGTTTAGTTATGGCAAATTTCTCCATCATGTGAATGTCATTAAAGTATTTAATTTCTCCATCATAAATGAAACTAAGTTTAGCTGGATACAGGATCCTGGGTTGAAAGTTATTTGGGGAGATTAAAAGTCGATGACCCACCCTCTTCTAGCTTGAAAGCTTTCATCAGAGAGATCTTCAGTCATTTTAATATTCTTCCCCTTGTAGGTTATGGTCTTCTTATGTCTGGCTTTTTTTTAGAATTTTCTCCTTCGCATTAACTTTAGTGAAGTTAATTATGATGTTCCTGGGGGATGTCTTATTCAGGTTGAGTTGTGCTAGGGTTCTGAAACTGCCTGTTATCTAAATTTCAGAATCTCTTGGCGTGTTTGGAAAGTTCTCCTTCATAATCTCATGAAGGAGACCCTCTGTGCCTTGCGAAGCAACTTTGTCACCTTCAGGGATTCCTACAAGGTGAATATTAGTTTTCTTTGAATTATCCTAGAGCTCTCTGAGAGAATGATCCATTTTTGCTCTCCATTTCTCTTCCTCTTTGAGCATTTGGGATCATTCAAAAGCTTTGTCTTCAATGTCAGAAATCCTTTCTTCTGCTTGCTCCATTCTGTTACTGAGGGATTCTACTATATTTCTCTGATCTTTGAGGGCTGAAAATTCTTGCTTCGGTGTGTCTAAGTCTTTGGTGATATTGACTTTGAATTCATTGAATTCTTGAGACTTTTGAAATGCTCCTTGAATTTCTAATTCTAACTGTACCTTTCTTCTATTAATCTCATTTTCAATCCAAATTCTGAATTCAATTTCTGACATCTCAGCCATTTATTTATGAATGGGATCTTCAGTTGTGTCTGCCATATTATTCCTTGAGGGAATTGATCTACTCTGGTTATTCATGTTACTGGAGTTTTTCCACTGATTCTGCCCCATGACTATTTTACACCATTTGGCTAGATAAGAAGATAAGGTGATGTTGGGTTGGGGGACTCCTGGAGAAGTCACCCTCCCCCCCACAGGCAAAAGCTGGAAAAGGAAAATCAAACCTTTCCACAACCACACACCCAGGGTACCACTTTGGATAGTCCTCAGGTGATTGGTCCAGTCCAAGAGATCCAAACTCATTGTCCCAGTCAGCACCTGGTCTCAAGTGGGAGACTTCAAAAGGTCTCTGGCAACTAGATAGCAGGGGTAGCTGGCATCTCAAGTATGACTCATTCTGGTCCTCCATGGAGTCAGAAGGACCCCCCCCCCCACACACACACCCAAGCAAATGAATTAGTCTGGGAAGGTTGATGTCTCCTTCCCCACCTTGCACCTCTGTCACACCCAGTCACTGGTAACCACACAGGGCTGTGACCCAGTTAACTCCAATGAGCAGATGCTCTTTCAGGGGTTTGCACCCACCTGAGTTACAGGGAGATCTATGTCTGCTCAGCCAGGCCTCCACACTCTGCCACCATCTGGTAGGGGGAGCTAAGGCCTGACAACCTTAGGTGGTTAATTGAAGCTGGGGCAGTTCACTCAGTTCCAGCCCCACCCCTGATTGATATTGCTGACACTTATATTTTCGCAGAATTTGTGATTCTGTCCCGACTATATTCCTTTGTATATCAGACACTGTTTGAGTTCACAGAAACTGCAACTTAGCCCTGGTCTGTGCTGCTGCCCAGAGCTGGTGTGTCTGTTTCTGCTTCAGCCTGTGTTGGGGTGTGTGAGGTTAGAGATCATACTCATCTCTGAGTTCCAGTCTCTGCCTGCCTGCCTTTGTCTCAGCTATAATCCCGTGAAGGCCAGGTGCTTCTTAAGCTCACTAAAGCAGTCCTGGCTCAGCCCCACCCTGGGAGTATGCCATCTCTGTGCACACATCTTCTATTCTCTGTATCTGCCGTGCTCCACCCAGGCAGGTACACCTCAGGCATATCCTTTACAAATGGGAGGCCTGTGTTACCATCCCAGTTCTGTTCTGCCAGTGTCTGCCACTGGAGAAGATGCCCAGCTTTCTCTGGTTGCCCAGAGAGACAGGGAGTGTCTCTCCAAAATATCCCCAGGGGTGTGAGCCCTATTATTCTCACTGCTACTGCTGCTGCTGTGTGCCATAGGGCACCGCCTCTCCCATGTGGTTCCTTCAGTCCACCGTCTTCTTACCCCTGTGCTGCAGTCAGCACAGACCTGCAACAGCCCACACCCTGTTCACACCTCTCAAGAAAATGCCCAAGAATCTGAACTCCATGGGGGACAGGCTTCCAGACCTCAGAATGAGAGTGGAGGGGAGTACTGGGAGTTCAGAATTGTAGATAGAGAATATGTACAGTTTTATATAATTTTATGCCTGGCAGGAGAGCGCCATGGCACCCTAGTAGGGGAAGGAGATCTGGTGTCTAGAGGGTCTCTCCCATGGGATAAAATGGGAGGATGTTTGAACTCTACTTGCTTGTTTGTAGAAAGTATACTGCAAGTGGTTCTCTTGGGGGAGGGGACTCCCACACACTTAACAATGGATTTTATACCTATTTATATTCTTGGGGTCACAGCTCGCCTCAGCAGGGTTGATGTGTGTTCTTCAATCTTCTCTCTTGGCTCAGCTCCAAACCATTAGCTTACTTGCTAAACTTGTATCCTTTAACTCGCCTTCTGGATGGACCCTCTGTGGAAAGCTGGCTCCAGTCAGCCATCTTGCTCCCACCCTCTCACACTGAAGGTTTTGAGGAAGGAAAGATAAACTGACTTGAGTTTTGAATGAATAATTATGGCTGCTTGTGATCTAACTTGGAGTCAGAATAGAAGCTGGGGTCATGTTAGAAGACTGTTGCAATGATCCCAATGAGAGATGGCACTGGCAGAAAGAAAGTGAGGAGGAGTGAAACTCAGATATATTTTGAAAGGATTTTTCTGGAAGATCAGCTGAGTGGTTTGAGACCAAGAACAAATTGAAGGTTAACTTTAAGATTTTTCTGTTGAGCATTAAGTGGTCCTTAACTGTGATGGAGAAGCTGTGATAGAAGCAGGTTTGTAGGAGGGAAAAGATCAGAAGTTGCTGTGGGTGACAGTCAATTGCAGTGCCTATTGGACATCCCAGTTAAGGCTTTACAGAGTTGGATATGCAAGTGGACAGTTGCATATATAAATGCAGGCTGGAGATGTAAGTTTAAAAGTCAGCAGTATGACCAATAAGCCTGGCAATAAGTGTGACAGTTGTAAAGCAGAAGATGCAAACCCCTAAACCTAAAGATAGTTTTTCAGTTTAAAACTAGAAAATAGTAACTCTGTACATAATCTCAATATAGAATAATATTAGCAAATTTTCATTCACATTATTATATGTTTAACATTCACTATAAGTGAGACACCCTATATTTTTTTAAAATAACAATGCACTTAGGCACATACAAATGTTTAGAGTAGTACTTGAAAAAGTAACTCCATAGAATATTAAATAGACAAATGTAGAGAGAGGACATCTAGGATTAATAACGGAAGAGGGAAAACAAATACATAATTGTGATACAACATGCCTATGTTTCTGGGAATGACTGTGAAAACCATTTAGCAATCTGAAAAAAGCTTTAAAATATCTCCCTTACAAAATAAATCTACTACTGACAAACTAATGTAAGATAAAATTCCAAAATACAGAAAGACTTACATTTAAACTTGATTTATTAGCATAAAACTTGGAAATCATCCCAGTATTGAAGCAAACGCTGTGAAGGATGGATCTGATAAAAGATCAGGGTATCTGGTAGGGCACCACACTTTGGGAGTTAGTCTAAGAACTGTCTCACCCAAACCTGCTGAGGGTTGAACCCGGATGTACCTGCAGTTCCAAGGGCCAAGTGGGAATTTGTTTGCAAAAGGGAAGGTAGATTGATCTAGTCACAAACTTAGGGAACTGAAAATAGACACGAGAAACTAAAAATATAAAGAAATTAATCTAAGAATCAGGACCAAGAGACTGGATGGTCAGGAAATGAAGCTAAGTGCAAGAGTCGTGCTAAATTGCCTCACCATGCCACCTGGCCTTTGGCCTCCTGGGTCCCTGGCAGTGTAGGGCATGAGTTGGAAACCTGTGCTTCTAAGTAAAGTACAGGTCAAATGTTCCTCAAGAGTGGAGATCTAGTCAAAGGCGCTCTAATGCAGCGGTTCTCAACCTGTGGGTTGTGACCCACAGGAACTGTATTAAAGGCTAGCATCATTAAGAAGGTTGAGAACCACTGCTCTAATGTATGAGAGGTTGTAAAGCAGAATTTGTGCAAGGTTCACTGCAGTTGTGTTAATAATAGTGAAACGTAAAAATAATCTAAATGTGCATCAGTGGCGAGTGATTAAATGTTTGGTATATTCATAAGGATACTATTTAGTAATTAAAAAGGTAACTAAAAAGACACTTTAGATCTAAATATATTAACACACAAGCATCACCGTGGTATGCCAGGCTTTAAAAACTCAGGTTATAATATGGAGCAATAACCGTTCTGAACAATGAAAAAAAATTAAAAATCAGGTTGCAGAACAGATTTATATTGTAGATAAAAATTTATGTTAAAATCTTTTTCTTATGCATTATTAGAAAAAATCTCTGAAAGAATATTCTCAAACAGTAAAGCAAAATTGGCTAAAAGAGGGAGCTAAGGAGGTGAAAGTGGTGAGTGAATGGACAAATAAAAGGAAATTATAGATTTTGAGCCAATATTCCTTGGTATTGTTATTTTATAGGGATGTATGGATTTTTTTTCTTTTCACACAACGCTAAATTTTACAGGGAGAAAGTAAAATTTTTATAATTACAAGAAAATGGTTAACAAAAACATGTATATGTACCTATATATACATAGCAAATTATAATTTTACCACATTTGGAGAAAGTTTTTTTTATTAAAATCTTTATTAGAATTGATCATTTACCTTTTTACTCTCAAAAATCATTTCTTATAGATTACTATATACTATTTTTGTTATTTCTCTCTTTTTTTTCTTATTTACATGTATTGTTACATTTCTTCTTTAGCATTTTCTATGCACAAATTAATAAAATAAAGACAGGGAAAAACACAACAATTTGTGGATCAAAAAGTGGATTCGTTTCTAGAAAACAGAGTAAAATTCTTAATGGAGGCACTGCTTATCAATATAGCTTTCTTTCTTTCAGGCTTGAAATATCAGTTGCAGTCCAGATGATATGGACAGCAGCTTATAGTCTATAGATGTGTTCTAATATTAACTGTAATTTAAATGTTCTTTTTAAACACGGTGTGGCCTGCCTTACACAAGTTGCTGAGATGGGCCTTGATCAAAGAAATCCATATAATTTTTCTTTAAAAAAAAAAAAAGCTTTCTTCATGTGTGTGTCTGGGATAGAAACTATCTGGAGGGTGGAGACTACAGCACTGTTTTTTGGAATACTTTGGTAAAATATGTTTCTGTCCTTTGTCCATTTTTATAACACACTTTGATGTTCAAAACTGTCCAGGACTAACTAAATTCTAGCCAATTATTTTAATATTTTCTTTTAATCTTATACTTTAATTTACTTTAATGTCCAGGAAAAGCTCAACTAAAAACCCATCCTTCTGCAGGAAACTTGCTCTTGATTTATTAAAGAATCAAATTCAGAGTCCAGAGTGTGATTGCTCCCCTGGGACCAGCAACAGGTATTATCTTGAACACAATCTAATGAAGAACCACTGTTTGGCAAAGTTGCTGCCATGAGATCCACATTGACCCTGGAAATATAGCTAGGAGAAATCTCTACTCTGAGTCAAAAATATGAAGGACCCTTTATGAACAGTGCTTATGAGGAGAATAAACCATAAAAGTTTTCCCCAAAGTAGCCTTCATTATCATCTGACCAACACATCAAATTTTTTAAAACTCATGGAAAAAACAATACTGAAGAAATGACTTAGCATGTCAATGAAAGGCTCCAATGGAATACTTGCTTATTTTCTTTAATAACATATAAAACTTTCAGAAATTCTCATTTTACTTAGAAAGCAGGGAGTTCTCAAAATTTAATAAGTTTACTTTCCAAAATGGCTGTGAGTGAATTCCTTCCTGCAGGAATCTACTGTTTCCTCTAGTTTCCTAACCTCCGTGTTGTTATGGTTGAGCAGAGGATGGTGAAAAGAAGATGAAATCCTTTTTCCCCAAAGTGAAGAGTGGCATTGAGGCTGGTGCCAGAGGCGTGGGGGGAGGAGCACCACAGGAGAGGTCCCTGAGGAAGAAGAGAATCCAGGGATAGAAACGCAGAAAGGGTTTTAGCTAGCAGTGGATTCATGCATTCAAGGAATGCACCCTATGCTCAGAGAGGAGAAAGAGAAGTTAACCAAGTGGCTGGCCACTGCCACCAACCTCTGCCCCATCCGTGCTGCTACTGTTGACACCTAGTTTCTACATGCTCTCTGTCATGCCTACGTGGTGTGTGGGATTCTGTTTACCTCACTCAATTAGACTTATTTGCAAGGTGGAACATTTTGACATCACAAGTATGGTGGTTAAGAGACATGTGTTAACCACTTAACAAACGTGTGTTAAGTGGTGTCAGACAGACTTGAGTTAGAACTGAATCTCCACTTGTATTAGATACATGGCCTTGGGCAAGTAACTTAACATGAATTTGCTATCACCAATATGAAGAAGATGAGTATCTGCTTCATAGACTGTGCTCAGAGTTTGATAAGGTAATTACAACAAAGATCCTATGACTTAGTAAATACCAAGAAAATGATGGCTATTATTATTATTTAAAACAGACTTTCTCTGGTAAACAAAATCTCATTCATTTTATATGCAGTATTCCTCAAGCTCTGGTTGATCATTAGTCACAGAAGACGTTGACACATCAACTGTTTCAGACGTGGAGCTAAATGGAGAGAGAGAAGACATATTAGACTGTTTCCAGTTTCCCTAAGTGCTGTGGTGTTTAGATCAATTTATTGCCTAGTATCTATTTATTCTAGAGTGTCAGCAAAGAGAAATCTTATTAGCCAAATAGACACAGGCAAGGGGAAAATGACCCTTCCCTCCCTCATGTAATCATGCATCTTAAATACGTATAAGCACTGTCTCAGTGCCTAAGCTATTATGTGCTAGGGACCCAAAGTTGAAGATATCAAGGATATTATGAAGAGGAAGCATTATGACTGGTTTGATTCGTCAATAGTTATCATTATAGCTTCATTTAAAAGACAAAAATTTCAAAGGAAATCCACACATTAAATTATTCCCCAGAATATTACATTGTTATTTCATAAAGAATTACATTACAATTAAAATGGCATCTTCTGAATGTAATGATAGAGATAATTTTAGAGATACACTGTTAAGGAAAATGCAAAATAAAAAAAACTGTTAGGGAAAACACAGTTTATACAGCTATACAGGACCCCAGCATTACAAATATCAACTATACCCACACATGGATACGTTTTCTGTCCATGCACCTTTTCCAATTAACCATGAGAGACAGAGGATAATCATACAGAAATGTTGTCATTTTATGGGATTACTGAAACTTTTATTCTGATTCTAAACATGGACAGTATGACAAAAAGGAAAGTATAATCCTTTAAATGCAGGATCACGAAAGCACTTTTTTTTTTTTTTAAAGGGCTATCTGAATCCAAAAGATTATAATTCATGATTATAACAAATAATCAAATATTGCTTATCTTAAGGATGTAAAATGATTCAATATCACCAAATATATCCATGTAATTGGCCACAGATAAAGGTCGCAACTCATGATTACTTAGAGCTTCAGAAAAAGCATCTGATGTAAATTAACACATAATATAACAGAGAAAAAGCAAATCATAAATATAAGGAATTTTCCTTAGTTTAGTAAATTTTCAAAATCTGACAGAAAATATTTTACGTAAAAAACATTTTAAAACAAGAAACAAGACAAAGATGCCCGTTATTATTGTCATTGTTTTCCAGTACCCACACTGGGGTTCTGATAAAAAACATGTAAGAGGCATTAAACTTGCAAATGAAAACATAACAGTATTAATATGGTCTCCAAATTAAGTTTAATGTGTTTGTTTTTTAAACAACATCAGCACATGAAAATAAATACTGTTCCTATTGCTAATGTATTAGCAATAACAAACCAGAAAATATAACCAGTAGCAAGATACAATTTGTGATAGCAGTTAAACATTAAAGTACCTAGCAATAAGAAAGAATATACCTAAAACTTGGAAAATAATGTATAACTCTATTTAATAATGCTTAAGTTCTTCTGAAGTAATGGAGAGAAGGCCTGCACCCCTTTATAGGAAGTTTCATATTATGAACATATCAAGTGTCCCCAAAACTATTACAGTGTTCTAATCATAAGTGTGGTGGAATTCTTTAAATAAATCTACTTAATTTATTTTCTCATTTATATAGATACATAAAAGCAAATGATTAATGACTTAGTTCTATCAAATCAACACATTCTCCTTTAATGAAGGAACAATGAGCAAAGTTAACATCAGTAGTGGACCAATGTAGATGGCTATAATGTCTGAAACTGATAAAGGGACAGTATCAAAAAAATACATCCCAAATGCCTGCCAATCGTGCAGAAAGAGGAACAAAATTCTGTAATAAATCAACACAAAATGTAATTGACTAAATTACACAAGGTGGTTCAAATGTCCAGCCAGCATAATAAGGATATTCAAATTCATTGATAATTAGAAAAATAAAATTAAGTTAAGGAGTTATCCATGTATGTTCATGTATTTGGCAAAGGCGCTAAATGTCAAATGCTTTTAGAGATATGATGGTATAAGGTCTCTCCTGCTCTTGTTACTCTTGATAATATTCTGACAGTTATATACATTAAGATTACATATTCCAGGAGTCAGAATTCCAAATGCTAAAAAATCTTTCAATTGAATGTATAAGAAGATGTTCATGAATATGCGTTGTAGTAGTCTCTGTGTAAAGTCAAAGCTGAAACTGATACGGGAGCCCATAAGCAGAAGGTGGGGGGGAGACACCAGGGGTGTGTGGAGCTCTTAAAAGCAACAGATTAAATATATGCAATACAACCTCGATGTATATGTTTTGTAATATAATGCTTAAAAGACATATAATGCTCAATATTAAATATAATTCTTAGGCAAAAAAGGAACAAACACATAATCTATGGAATAGAATAGACAACCTAGAAAGGAACCCAGCCACATCTTGCCATTTGATCTTTGATAAGCCTAACTAAAGCACGCACTGGGGAAAAGAATTCCTGTTGAATAAATGGTGCTGGGAGAACTGGTTAGTCACATACAGACTGAAACTGGACCCACACCTTTCACCATTGATAAAAGTTGATTCTCACTAGATAAAAGATTTAAATTTAAGACATGAAACAATAAAAATTCTCAAAGAGAGCGAGGGGAAAATGCTTGAAAATATTGGCCTGGGAAAAGATTTTATGAGGAAGATCCCCCTGGCAATTGCAGCAACACTAAAAATAAATAAATGGGATATAGTCAAGCTAAAAAGCTTCTGCACTGGTAAGGTACCACAATCAAGGCAAACAGACAGCCTTTGGAATGGGAGAAGATTTTTGCATGGCATGAGTTTGACAAAGTTCTGATAACTAGAATCTACAGAGAATTCAAATGAATCAACAAGAAAAGAGCAAACAACCCCTTCTATAAGCAGGCAAGAGACTTGAACAGAAACTTCTCTGCAGATGACAGACAGATGGCCAACAAACACAAAGAAAAATGCTCTTTAATCATCAGAGAAATACAAATCAAAACCACTTGCAGATATCACCTAACTTCATTATGATTAACCCACATCACAAGGTCCCCAAACTGCAGATGCTGGGGCAGATGTGGAGAGAAGGGAGCACGTCTACTCTGCTAGTGGGACTGCAAACTAATAACAATCTTTATGAAAGAAGTATGGAGAATTCTTAAAGAACTGAGAGTCAATCTTCCATTTGATCCCGCAATTCTATTACTAGGTATCTACCCAGGAGAACAAGAATCATTTTACCACAAGGACATTTGCATTAGAATGTTTACTATAGCTCAGTTTACAATAGCCAAGTTGTGGAGGTGAGCCAAGGGCCCATCAGCCCACGAGTGGATTAATAGCCTGTGGCATACCTATACCATGGAATACTTATTCAGCCATAAGAAAAGACAGAGACTTTACATCTTTTATGTTTACCTGAATGGAGGTGAAACTCATTCTTCTTAGTAAAGTATCTCAAGAATAGAAAAAAAAATACGATGTACTCAGCAATAATATGAAACCAATATATAAACAATTACATACTCACATGAATGATAAAACAAAACAAAAATATAGTCTAATAAGGGGAGGGGAGAGGAGAGGTAGAGGGCAGTTGGCAGGAGAAGGGAGGGAATTGGTGGGTCTCACTTAATGTGCACAATATGAAGGCATCCAGCCCACCCCCCTCAGTGAAGGGCTCTAACACAACTTGAACTTTACCTTGTAATTGAGAACAATGTAACCTTAAAATTTGTGCCCTCATATTAATTTGAAATAAAAATAAATAAATAAAAGTACCTGTTCTATACTACATACTTTTACCATAATACAAAGAAAAAATATATGTTGGATATGTGGAAAGGTCACTTACACATGGGGGAGGAGAATGGGAGTGGAGAAATAGTGACAGTGCACTGTGACAAAGGGGCATTATTAGCAGGACCCTCTGTACTTCAGAGTCCATACAAAATACTCTATTGAAAGTAAAAAAAAAAACCTACAATACCAAATACAGTGATAATTATGCTAAAATATAGTAAATTAGGTTAAAAAGAACAATCTCTAGAATAGAATAGGTAAGTGAGATCGTGTATGTGGAGCTCAAACAAAGCTTCTGAGGATGTAAACTAAGAGTTGGGTATTGAGTAGTGAATAGGAGTTTACTAGGTAAAAATGTGAAGGAAGAATATTCAAGATAAAAGGAAAAAGGACATTCAATGGTTCATACAAGTGAAAGAACGGCATATTCTTAATTATATGAGATGGAACCACAAATTTGCTACTTTGTCAATACATAATATTTTTCTCAGTATATGATAACATGAAATGTTAATTTAGATGGAGTTATCTCTAATTTATCTGAACAAACTTTAGCCAGTATTTTACAGAAGAAAATACATAAACTCACTAATTACATGAATGCATTTAGTTATTTTAAACAAAACATTTAATTCCAAAGTAATTATTCTCTGTAATATAGAAACAGATTTGCCACTCCACTTATTTTTCATAATTAAGCTTTCTTTCACACTTCATGATGCCATCTTGAGTAGCAGATGCTTTTAAAGACCGAAAAATATCATTACCTATGAATCACCGTTTTCCACTTTATCCATTCACTTAAAGAAATGCAAACCACAAAGTTGAGATAAGATAAATAAAAGTGCCTTGCATTTGCTGTCCTAGCACATGATTGTTTTTAATGTTACCCCACAACGCTCAACCTTGTCTTATCTTACCCTCCCTCCCTCTATAAATATACGCACACATACACACACACATTTTTTTCTTAACACAGAGTCTCACTCTCTCACCCTTGGTAGAGTTCTGTGGCATCATCATAGTTCACAGTAACCTCAGACTCCTGGGCTCAAGTGATCTTCCCTTATTCCCACACTCAGATTCCTTCAGCCGATCCTGCATCAGCCTCCTGAGTAGCTGGGACTATAGCTGCCTGGCAGCCCACCATGCCCTGCTACTTTTTCTATTTTTAGTAGAGACAGGGTCTCACTTTTGCTCAGGCTGGTCTTGAACTCCTGAGCTCAAGTGATCTACCCGCGTCAGCCTCCCAAAGAGTTAGGATTATTGTCAGGAGCCAAGGCACCTGGCCTCATTCTGTATGTTTCCATGTCCAGGCTCCCTATAATTTATCTGACTCTTTTATCAATATGCCCATCCAGACCTCTTTTTTGAGCCCCGGCTCCCAGCTCTTTTCTGCACATCTTCAGCCCACCAAAATGGACCTTTGAGCATCTCAAGCCCAGCAAGGTTACAATTGCACTGATTATCTCAATCCTTTCCTAATGAATTCCCTGATGCAGGTGGCTTAAAATAGTTATCTGAACTAAAATTTTGAAGGCATCATCACTACTCTGGTTCTTGCACATTCCTTTTCCAATCATTCACCACATCCTGCTTATTGCACCTGATCACTATGTTATTTATTTTTTGAGGCCTTGCCTCTCAGTCCTCATTAGCACCCCTTCCAGATCACACCTCGTTACCAGTTACCCAGAGAGAGGGAAGGAGGTGTCTCACTTCCCCTTCTGCTTTTCACTGCTCCTTGCAAACCTGGCTCCCAGTGAGTTTTCAGGGTGAGCTCTCTGAGAAGTGATTTTCCCTTATTCCCACACTCAGATTCCTTCAGCAGATCCTCAACTACTCAGGGATACCATCTAAAATCCCTATGGAGTCACTCACGTCTTCCACCTACTGAATAATACAGTTGACTTAAGCAATAACTTTTGAAATTTAATGGCACACAACTCTATTTGTAAATGTAAACACAGCCTCATAAAAATTTACATGCATATGTAATTATATGCATATAATTGCTAATATGCTATGCGTACTACAAAATGTTCCACAAAACATAAGATAAATAAGAAAATCACGAGAAATATAAAAAAAAAATTTTTTCTGACAGTGGCCTCACAGATCACGTGTTGTAATCCTGAGGAGCTTGTGTGCCCACTTTGGTGATCACTAGACTAGTATTGTGGACGAAGTCAAGGTTGCAGCTTTTCTAGTTCTCTCTTGCAGTCAATGTCTTTTTATACACAGTAGCAGACTGTGCCCTTCATCTCAGTCAGGCATGTTAAAAATGTGCAGTTGAGTCAGAGTACCCTGGGACTTGAAAGGACTTTAAAGGTCCAACAGTATTACTTTCAAGAAGCAGCATGAGGAAATACGTGGAAAGATCAGTGTAAATTTATCCCCACAGCCGCCGAACCAGACAATGCGTAGTGCCTTAGAAATACGGCATCATCTTAATATATGAATCATCACCCTGATGACTGCCTTTGAGCCTTTATAAATCTTTCTTCAAAAGCCCTCCCTTTTAGCTAGCTTTTTGACTTGCTATTTTTCAAACACATCATAAGCTTTTTCCTGGCTTCAAACTTTCTCTTGAACCAATTCCCCCACCTGGGTGTCTCTCGTCCCTCTTTTTCTGCCTAGATGAGCATTAATACGTCGTTAGGATTCTCATCCCTCCCTGATTACTTCCTAATGTGCACGTTTGCTCTGTTCTCTCTTCTGGTGTCAGGATTGTCTGTCCTGTTCTCTGTTTTACAATGGGACCTTGTCTTAGCCAACTTGGGCTGCCATAAAAAGAGCTTAGACTGGGTGGCTTAAGCAACAGAAATTAATTTTTCCAGTTCTGGAGTCAGGATGTCCAAGATCAAGACACCAGTGTGTTTGGAGTCTGGCGAGGGCGCTGCTCAGTCCCTGGCCTGCGTGCAGCTGTCTCCAGGCTGTGTTCTCACATGTCAGAGACACACAGACAAAGCAGGCTGTCTGATATCTCTTCTTATTAAGGCTCTAATCCCAGATGAAGGACCCACAGGTCCCATCCTCATCATCTCAATGAAATGGAATTATTTCCCAAAGGACTTATCCCTATGTGCCATTGAATTTGAGGTTAGGACTGCAGCATAGGAATTTTGATAGGACAAAATTTAGTCCATGGAGCTCTATCTTGGCTCCCTCAAATTCATTCCTTCTCACATTCCTTCTCCAATATGCATTAATTACATCTGTTAGCCCAAAGAACCCTGATATCTAAAGTCTAAATCCTCAAGTGTGGGTGAGAGTTGAGGAGAGAGTCATCCTGAGACAAACTTCCTCTCCTGATGTGAACTTGGGAAAACAGACAGCTCAGGTCTGGCTTCCAAAATCCAGCAGCAGGACAGGCATAGGAGAGACATCCACATTTGCTTGAGATCCCAACCAAATCCAAAATTTAGCAAAGCAAATTCCATTAGATCTGAGGACTCAAGAATAATCTTTGTTTCCATCTCCTCTTTACCAGGTGCACTGGAACGGCAGCATCACCCAGATGGAGGCTTCCTGGCCTTGGAAAACTGAGAAGCAGATAAATAAGAACTGCAGCCAAATGGCTCTATCACCCCATCCTGTCAAATTCAACAAGTCTGATAACTGTCCTTCATTTTGTCCCATCTCTGTCCTCTTCAGTTCAAACTGTTGGTGTCTCTGCTTGAATAATCCCATAAACTCTTCTAGTCTCGCTATACTGTTGGGGTTCTCTTCACAACATGTTTTCTATTTTTGATAATATGTATAGATTAAAATTTTTCCAAATCTTCAAGTTCTTTATTCTTTCTCTTACAGATCCTTCTTGTTTTACTCTGTCCTTTCACATTTCACTATAAGCAACCAGCAGTGACCAACCTGCTCCTTCAACACTTGGCCTAGAAATTTCCTCCCTAAATATCCAACTGTATCACTTGCAAGTCTACCTTCCACAAAATAGCATAATACAGTTCAGCCAAGTTCTTTGTCACTATATAGTGAGAACTGCCTTTCCTCCAGATTCCAGGAATATAGTCCTCATTTTCATCAAGACTCACCCAAATCACCCCTAACATTCATATTTCTAGCATGCATCTCTACCCATTAGCCATTACTCAGGTCAGTTGCAAAGGCACTTCCACATCTTTGCACATTTAGGTAACTGATACAGCAGCCCTCTCTTCTCAGTATCGGAATCTACATTATAATCCTCCAGAAAACAGAAGCAATCAGATATCAGATATCTCTGTGTGTGTGTATATGTATGTTTATACATTATCATAAATGATCTTACATGATTTTATGATTTTAGAGGCTAAGCCATCCCATGGTCTGTAATTGGCTAACTAGAGACCCAGCAAGACCAACATATACTTCCACTATAGTCCAAAAGCCAGAAAGACCCACTGTTCTGGTACAAGCAGTCAGACAGAAGAAGTTCCTTCTTACACAATCTTTTTGGTCTACTAGAGTCTCTGATTGGATCATGACAACTCACATTAGGGAGGACAATCTGTTTTACACAGTCTACTGATTCAAATGTTGCTCTCATCCAGAAACACCCCCAGAGATGCACCCAAAATAATGTCTGGCCAAAAATCTGAATATCCTGGGGCTCAATCAATTTGACACATACAATCAATCATCACATAACTGATGCCCGACATAGTCAGGACATGACTGGACCCAGTCACATAGATTAGAGGTTTATAGTTCCCTCAAGGCTGGTAAGAAAACCCAAGGTATAAATATGATGAGTCCTTCCCAGTTCAGCCTTACTCTGGATCACGGTAATTCCAGTCCCTCCGCTGTTTGATACTGGCCATTTGTCCCAATTCTTACCTTTCTCGTCTACTGCCTTTCTCAGCCCGATTCCTCAGAAGCTCCTCTCTGGTGTTTCCCCTCTCACCATGGTGGTGCTGGGCTTAGAGATGCATCTGGCTGGATTCATGTTGATCCTTTCTTGGTAAAATTTCTTTCTTGACACTGGCTGCCAGTGGCCATGCTGCTGTGTCTCTGTGGGCCACTCCATGGGCCTCACCTGTGGTATGAATGCTGCTCATATTGCCTAAAATTCTCAGATCAAAACTCCAATTCCTAAAGTGATTGTCTGTGGAGGTGGCTTGGGGGGGTGGCTTGGAGGAGCCCTTGTGAACAGGGTCAGTGCCCTTATAAAAGAGGCCTGAGTGAGACTGTGCTCTTCTACCATGTGAGGACACAGGGCAGGGACAATGCCTTCTGTAAACCGAAAGTAGTCTCTCACTACATCTGCTGGTGCTTTGGTCTTGGAGTCCACAGCCTCCACACTCTGAGAAATAAATTTCTGTTGTGTATAAGCCTTTATGTTATTTTGTTAGAGCAGCCCTGATAGAATAAAATACCTGCCCAACTACAGTAAGGGTTGAACAGCATTGCGTTAATAAAAGATGTGGCTATTTCGTTGGTTTGCTACTTTTTCTTCCTAATGTTGTATAGAGTATCATATATTTACACCTTTTTCCATCAAGTATATTAAAGTCCTGTCATTTATGAAATGTCAGATAGAGAAGCATTGATAGCACTTCCCAAGTAGTGTTTCATGATTTATATTATTTGCCACCTTTTGCTCCGCAAATCTATTAACAATTTAGTCTAATATCTGAAAAGCTCCCCCCAAAATAGCACCTCACTTGTGTCACTATTTTCAACATCTTGTTCTCAGTTTGAAGTAATGAGAAATTTTATTTTATCAATGCAGTGAGAATTTATCAGTCTTTCTGGGATATATTCAAGTTTACCAAGCTCAAGGGGCTGATGTATAAAATTAGAACTAAAATGTATTCATTTATAATTTTAAAAATTCTTCCAAGTAGATTGAATGTCTACATTTAAAGGTTAGCTTATTCTCTTCCTATGGAAAAGCTCCATGGGTAGTCAGATTACAATTGGAAGATGGTTTGATGAACGTACTATCAGAACACCAGGAAGCAGACAATCTAGTGTGTCTTTGGCAAAGATAATTAGAGGCTTTTTTTCCTGCTCTGGTGATATATCTGCCTGGAAGAGCAAATAGTCATATTTTTTAGGAAGACTATTCTTTTCCATGAATAACATGATAGAATTGTTAAGAGTGGGGCAGGGTGGTTCAAGGAGGTGTTGGATGAAACAATGGACAAACAACAAATAAAAGCTAAGCAAACAATTTGTTGTCAACTTGCAACAAGTTGGGACCTTGCTGTACTGGCTGCAGACCCACAGATAAGATAGCTTCTAACTTATGTACCTTTCTTGAGGGGAATTTTAACTGCCTTCTAGAAAGTCCCATTTGCCTTATCTATTCATTGATTGGTTCACCTAGGGTCTTGGTCAAGTTGATCTTATGTTATTCTTGGCTAACTTCTCCTTTGGAAAGTCCCTGCAATATTAATAAGACATTGATTAACTATAGGATCTTGACCAACTTCCCCTTTGATCAATCTTTCTAAAATTACACAGTCATTTAATTTTAAAACTTTCCAACTGTAATCTTAGTCACTCTGCTCTGACAATAGCATCCCAGAATAGTTTGTCTCTCCCATGCTGCTCATGTCTAGGCTCACTGACTAACAGAATGACCAATTTGACCTCTCAGGAAACTGGGGTTTTTATATTGTGTTCATCCTCTTTTGTTCACATAAATTTTATAGTTAATAGATTAGACTGCAATATCTTTTAGTTAATTGAATCAGATCTCTATTTTTAATAAACTCTTTAGTCTAAAGTTGAAATATCAACTAGAAATGGAAGAATGGGGTATTTTAAATGATAACACTGAAATAAAATTACTGACCCTTCTTGTTTTCTGATGAGATTATATATAATTTGCTTTTGTTACAAAATTTATTTCAATCAACTAAAGAGCTTGGTTTATATTTTCTGGCAACATATTATTCTTGATTAACTCTTAAGAGAAATCAAATGTACTCTACAAATCAATAGAACTCTACATATTTAGACATTCTCTTCAAAGTTTGGTTGCTTAGCAGAGAATCTCACTTGAAAGAATTGGACAACTGTCATGACAAAGTAGGCTATTGAAAGAGTTCCTACCAGCAGGATCAAACTTTTTTTTGGAAATTTATTGTGTCTGCCTACCCCAAGATATGATGCATGAATGATTAAGCCTTCAAAGATCTACAGAGAATGGAGGTATCAATTTGATTGTGTATTATTTTTATAAAAAATAAATGTCATTGTCTATACTGGCAGTTTCATTAATTAAGTGAAACATTACTTGTACAATAACCAAGTTTAGGTACTGTAGTTTCTCTGTGAATATTCCTGAACCAATAACTATCATATGTTCCTAAATTATATTGGATATTATAAAGTAACTTAATTTTGGAAGACATTAGCCAAAAAAGATAATTTAAATGATTTAATAAGATTGATCTTGAACCCATTTTTTTTTCCTAAAGTTGGAAATAGGCCAAATTATCTGCTGATCTGGTGCTAATGCTTAATGACCGATATAACTAATAGTTGTTTCTATTTTCTTTTATTATTATTTCAAAATATTATGGGAATACAAATGTTTTTGGTTACATGGATCACTTTTGTTACGCTTGAATCAGGGATGTAAGTGTACCCATCAGCTGGGCAATGTTCCCTGTACACAGTAGGTAAGTTTTCACCCCTCTCCTCCTGCCTCCTCCCCACTCTCCTGCTTCATTTCCACAGAGTTTTACTGCCCTCTGTGCACCTGTGTGCTCATCAGTTCCAATTATTAGCAAGTACATGTGGTGTTTGTTTTTTCCATTCTTTAAACTCTTCACCTCATAATGGCAAAGAAGTTACCTAGGGGAGTTGCTTAATTTAATTAATTTGATCTAGGTCCATTAAATAAAATGGAACTCTCTGGTCAGAACACAAAAGGACACAGGATGTTTGCCTTTCAGTTATTGCCTCCCATGTAAACAGAAATTCACCTGTAATAGATACTTTCTTTGAACATAAGGATCCAAAATTACTATTAATAGAAAATCTTGGGGCAGAGACAAGATGGCTGACTAAAACCAGCTTTCCACAGAGGCTCCCATCCATAAGGAGAGTTAAAGGACAAAAATTTAGCGAGTAACCTGGTGGATTTGAGCTGCACCAAGAGAGAAGGTTGAAGAATGCACATCAACCCTGCTGAGGCAAGCTGCAACCACAAAGATACAAACAAAAGGTACAAAATCCATCACCAAGTGGATGAAGGTCCTCTCCCCCATGAGAACAGCTCAGAGTGCTCCAGAAACAAATGGGCAGAGTTCAAAGGTCCTCCCACTACACTCCACAGGAGAGACCCTCTAAAAACTGGAACCACCTCCCCTACTAGGGTGCCGTGGCATTCTCCTGCCAGGCATAAAACTGTATAAAACTGTGTACATTCTCTACCTGCAACTCTGAGCTCCCAGCACTCTCCTCCACTATCATTCTGAGGTCTGGAGGCCTGTCCCCCAGGAGTTCAGATTCTTGGGTGATTTCTCAAGGGATATGGACAGTGCCTAAACTGCAGCTGGTCAGCACCAACTCTGGGGCATGGGAGTGAGGAGAGGATGGTTGGCTGAGAGGGAACCACACCAGAGCAGCAGTAGTTCCCTGAGGCACATCTTTTAGCAGCAATATGGCCAGGCATAAAACTGTATATATTCTCTACCTGCAAATCTGAGCTCCCAGCACTCCCCTCCACTCTCACTCTGAGGTCTGGAGGCCTGTCTCCCAGGACTCCAGACTCGTGGGTGATTTCTTCGGGGGTGTGGACAGTGCCTAAGCTATAGCTGGTCAGCGCTATCTCTGGGGCATGAGAGCAAGGAGAGGACAGTCGGCTGAGAGGAAACCACACCAGAGCAGCAGTTCCTGGTGGTAAAGTCCAGCAGCCATCTTTTAGCAGCAATATGGCTCACTCCAGGATATTCTGAAGCCACACCCCCTGTCTCCCTGGGCAACCAGAGGAGGCCAGCAACCACCCTTGAGTAAAGGATTTGCCTGAGGTGGTACCGACTCACAGACCCGGGAAACTCCCAGGGTGGGGCTGACCCAGAGGACTGCTTTACTGAGCCTAAGACGCACCTGGCCCTCAGAGGATTGTCATCCTATAGACAAAGAAAGGCAGCAGGATAGAACTGACAAGTAACCAAATACAAACTTGCAGGGGCAAAGACAGGGCTTTGGAATTCAAAACAGCTTCTCTTCTGCAGGGGAATTTAGCAGTTCTGTTCTGTTCTGTCAGTAACATCAATCAGGGGTGGGGCTGGAGTGAACACCCCCCAACCTTCATCAAGCACCTGAGGTTGTCAGGCCTCACCTCCTCCTGCTAGATAGAGGCAGAGCACAGTTACCTGGAAGATTTCCTTGTGATTCAGGCAGGTGGAAACCCCTGGAGTATCTGTTCACTACAGGCAACTGGGTCAGCCAACTGCAGGGCTATCAGTGACTGGATATGACAGAGGTTCAAGGTGGGGAATAAGGCATCAATATTCCCAGACTGATCTGGGTGGCTCTTCCTGACTCCACACAGCACTGGAGCAAGCCATATCAGAGTAGTCACCAGACCCCTGTGATCCAGATCCCAGAGACCTCTTAAACTCTCCCACCCAAGACAGGTGCTCACAGAGACAATTGATTTGGACCTTTTGAACTGAGCCCATCACCTGAGGGCTATTCAGGTGGTGCCCTGGGTGTGTGGTTGTAGGAATGTTTGATTTTCCTTTTACAATTGTTACCTGTGGTGGGCAGGGTGACTTAATTGCTGGTATTCTCCATAGCTGAGACTTCAACCCAGAGTAACTGTTTCACTAGGGTCGAATAGAAACCAGCTGAAAACAAGACAGAACCACTTAGCCCCACCACATCAAACAGGGCCCCAGTATCTCAGGCCATAGCACTTTATGGGTCCTCGACAACACTCCAGGGTAAAAAGGGTGTAAAACAATCATGGGGTGGAATCAGTGGAAAAACTCTGGTAACATGAGTAATCAGAATAGATGAACCTCCCCCAAGGAAAGATATAGTAGATGTAATTGAAGATCCCATTCATAAACAACTGGCAGAGATGTCAGAAATTGAATTCAGAATTTGGATTGCAGACAAGATGAATAAAGTGGAGGAAAATTTGGAATTAGAACTTCGAGCAGCAATTCAAAAGTCAGAATTAGGAATTTGTGGAGAAATTCAAAAGATGTCTCAAGAATTTAACAAATTTAAAGACAAAACCACCAAAGATTTAGACACACTGAAGCAAGAATTTTCAGCCCTGAAAGATCTAAAAAATATAGTAGAATTCCTCAGTAACAGAGTGGAGCAAGCAGAAGAAAGGATTTCTGAAATTGAAGACAAAGTCTTTGAACACTCCCAAACTCTCAAAGAGGAAGAGAAATGGAGAACAAAAACGGATCATTCTCTCAGAGAGCTCTGGGATAATTTGAAGAAGGCTAATATCAGACTCATTGGAGTCCCTGGAACTGATGAAGTCACCTCGCTAGGCACAGAGGCCCTTCTCCATGAAATTATGAAAAATAATTTTCCAGACATGCCTAGATATTCTGAAATTCAGATAGCAGACAGTTTTAGAACCCCAGCATGACTCAACCCCAATAAGACATCCCCCAGGCATATCATAATTAACTTCACTAAAGTTAATCTGAAGGAGAAAATTCTCAAAGCAGCCAGATGAAAGAAAGCCATTACCTACAAAAGAAGGAATATTAGAATGACTGCAGAGCTCCCTGCTAAAACTTTTCAAGCCAAAAGAGGGTGGTCATTGACTTTTAATCTTCTAAAGCAAAATAACTTTCAACCCCGGATCCTGTATCCAGCTAAACTGAGTTTCATTTATGATGGAGAAATTAAATACTTCAATGACATTCATATGTTGAAGAAATTTGCCATAACCAAACCAGCTCTTCAG